>JAPYYQ010001589.1:0-31504 GCA_030522585.1 Anagyrus pseudococci
TATTATCCCCTTACCACATCCCTATTAAGGGCCTTATAAGGATACCTTATAAGGGCCTTATGATCTACGCAGGTATCCTTAATAAATTTCTGTTCGGGTAACGACTCCCCCGAGAGGGCGTAGGCCTGTAAGCTTTTTCGACATCGTTCGATACCCAGCTGATTTGAGAAAGAGAAAGAGAGAGCGAGCGCGTTTGCGTGTATACGTACGCGCATAAGAATTCTTATCTAGCAGCAAGTGAAAAAGAGAGTGAGAGAGAGGGAGAGCTGTGTGTGACCTTAACGTGCCAGCGGGCGAGCGAGCGAACGCCGCTGGAGATATACGGCGAAAAAGGCAGCAGTATAGGCCGGCCGTTATACAGCTTTGAAAATTCGAGTTTTATAAGGACACATACACCGGACTCTCTTGTATAGATCTCCCTCTCTCTCTCTCTCTCTCTCTCTCTCTCTTTCTCCCTCGAGCCACTACTCTACGCCTTTCGTCATCGATTTCTCTCTCTCGCTCACTCCGCTCTCTTACTCTTTCTCTCGCCTTATCGCGGCCTATCGCAGAGGCCTGTATATATATGTATGTGTGCCTCGGCGCGAGTATCATAATGGCAAAAGCGAGCGCACGCATTAACTTGTTGCACACGCCGGATAAATCATGCGCGGATTTGCATTAAGCCAACTCTAACAGAAAATTCTAAGCCAACGGCTTAAATATGCCTGTGTTACACGCCTCTGTATATACATATGTGTGAGCGAGCGCTCGGTTCTGCACGATCGCCTTTGCAAAAACAGCTGATGTAGAGGGAGAGAGAGAGAGATGCCTCGGAGGCGTTAGATAAGAAAATTAATCGATGCTCTTTTTACTGGATTTTGTACACGTATGTAAGTGTATGTATGTGTGTCTTGTTAGTGTATGGACCACACTCGCCCCCAGATCGACAATGTACGTACATTATCAGCAATTCTCGATAAGCCGAAGTGTTTTCGCAAAGCCGTGCCTAAAAAAAAATGAAAAAAAAGAGTCGAAACTTCTTGAAGTCAAAAGGCTGTAAGAAGCGCGTGTGCAAATGATTTATTAATCGAAATAAGTATATTCCGTCGAGACTGAGCTTTGGCTGTTGGATAATTATTAATTCGAGAGAGGGAAATAAAAAACAATAGGCATTATCTTATCGAGTGACTTCACCTTTATCTCCCTTTGAAGTAACTCTTTTTATTCCAAAGTTCTTTTTTTCTTCTCGCACCGAATTCGAGCTTATTTCGGCACACACGAACAAAGGACGATGAAGCTTGGCACGCGTTATGTAGAGTATCACACACATACTCGCTATTGAACCGAGTGTTTCATACGAGGAAACAAGTGTATATGAGAAATAGGGGGGAGCAGGTATATGTTCGAGGCATCTGTGTGTATAGCATAGGACACCCGCAGGATAGAGGCCATTGTCTCGTGGAACGTGTGTTAGCCGCGATCGAGTATTTATATATACACATACGGGAGATAAGGGCTCTCCACGTACGGGCGGAAAATTTAAGAAGGCACACGCGCCCGCCTGCGCGTACGCACACTCGATTACGCGAGGAAGTGTTATTATTAGAAGTTTATGCTTTGTTATTCCGTTGTTTTTCTACTCTCGGTAATCATATTATATTTTTGGAGGTATCGTTAATTGAAGAAACACATACATATAATAACGATGACGAGTGTGTCGCGTGATATTATCGCCGCCGAATTATCATTGCGTGAGCGCGAGCTCGTCGCGTTGCAGAAGAGGACGACTATATCGAGGGGATTAACGATCGGAGATTCGACTCGGCGATTATTATTTATGAACGGCACATCGAGATGTGCGCGTATATACTTTGTCTTTCTCCGGAATGACGAGACGCGGCTGCTCTGGCATAACGAGAAAAGTATGATATAACTTTTAAATTTATACAACCGACGAATGTCGCGTGCTTGTTTCTCTCTCTCGTTTTTTCTTGTAAAAAAATTTATTAAAGGAATACATCGATGCTCGCGCGACTGTGAATATATTTAACGTTCTTTTTTTTTCTTTCCTTTTTAATTTTTTAATATTCAACGCGTTCGCGCAAATTGTTTTCGCAAGAATGCGCAGGAGTTTATTTTCAAATATATGTACACGTGTTATAGCAAGTTTGCATGAAATACACTATTTTCAAGATTACGCCGTGTATGTGTGTGCGCGTTTCGCGTATATGATATAACATTCGTGCTTTTCCAATACACTCGGCCGAGTATTTTTCAAACTCCCCCGAATGTGTTTTAACGTGGTTATCTCTCGTATAACTTGTAGAAACACTTTTCGACTGGCGTGCACGCATTCCTCCTTTTTTTTGCTCGCTGACATCTTTTTATTTTGCTTTTGTAAATCAGCTTTCGAGGCCAATAAAACCAAAATATATATATATTCGAAGCAACGTACAGAAAGGCTATCCCCCGCGTTACAAGTCCAACATTTCCGCTGGGAATAATGAAAAATTTTCCGATTTTCGCTCGATGGAAAAAAAATACACGCGTCATTCGGTGTGTGTTTGTATTAACGAATAGTCGGCAATTTCGAAGCGAAAATTACTCGCGAGGCAAACGAAAACGTAGAGGCGAATCGATGCGTCTATCGCGTCGACGATGATCGCCGGCTCAAATGAATTGCCGTGCAATTAACGATCTACCGGCAGCTGCAGCGGCGGCGTTCGCTCTCGACTCTATAACGCAAACTCAACCTTTACCAGCCGCTCGAGAGAGTGAGAAGGAGCAAAGTCTCCGTGGCTCTTGGCGGAGCCCAAATAGAAGCATAAAAGTGTGAGTGGTGGGGAAGGTGATGAGGGTGTTAAAGGGGAGCTCAACGTTATGACGTAGGTCAACGAGCGAGACTCTTCGCGTCCAGTTTTCTCCGTCGGCGCGTCTTTCTTTCTCTCTCTCTCCCTTTTTCACCTCTATATCTTCGTCGCTTCGGCGCAGCAGCAGCGAGCGACGTAAGCGCGCTCGGTCGAGAGAACGACTGTGGGGGCGCGAGGGGGCTTGTGCATGCAGTAGTGGGAGCCGAGAGTAGTCCGGCAGAAAGAGGGAGCAAGAGAGAGAGAGAGAGAGAGAGAGCCCGGCTGACGTGTTGGCCGAGTCTGCGTGTGGGTGTGCGGGCGCAACTACTGCTCCGCCGGCGCGCGGCTCTATCTCTGCGCGTGTGTGTCTGTGCCCGTCGCCTACTGCCTCGTTTCTTCGCCCCTTACCCCGTTCCTCCTCCTCTTTCCTCCCACTTGGCTCTGTATGCACGGCTTCCGCGCTCACAAGCTCACTCAGCAGCCGCTCCGAGTTGCACACACAGGTAGCGGCGTGCAGGCACAGACACAGCGATAAGCCTCGCATACAGACTCGCTTGGCCCCAGCATACACTGTAGAGAGAACGGAGCGCGAAAGGGAGCGAGCGAACGCTTGCCGCGACTCCGTTTACAAGTGTATGTGTGTGTAGGTGTGCGTACACGAGCAGCAGCAGCAAGCTCCGAGCGAGAGGGAGGGAGAGAGAGAAAGGTTGCCAGAGCGAGAGGGAAGAAAGGGGAGTAGAGAGAAAGAGTAGAGGGGCAGGTGCAGGGGGGCGGAGGAGGGAGAGGGGAGGCTGTAGAGCGTCGGCAGCAGCGGCGGCGGCGGCGACGACGACGCTCGGGTAGAGCTCTCGGGGGGCCGGCGCAGCGCGACGACTGTCAGTGGGTGCGAGTCTGCGAGTCCAGCGAGTTCAGCAGTCCGCCGCGGCCTTCTCTCGTCCGTGCAGTTTACGATTACAAGTGCGCCCTCGAAGCTCTTTAGACTTTGCTCTCTCTTTCGTTTTCTCGCAGCGTCGGCCCCAGCTCGCTCCTCCGCGAGCCCGAGCACACGGCGACGAAGTTTTAACCGACGACGAGCGGCCCCTCCTCCTCCTCCCGCTCGCCCACCCCCGGACCCCTTCCACACACACCCTTCTCGCTTTCCGTCTCGCTCTTTCGCACGACACCTGCATCGCTGCAGCAGCAAGAGGAATCAAAGAGAGAAGAAAAAAACGAACCGGAGCAGAGTATCCGGCCGAATTTAACGAGGAGAGAGAACTACGTGGAGAGGCGAGAGTAGTTAGAGAGGTGCAGTACTCAGGAGGAGACGATAACGAGGAGGCGGTGGAAGAGTCGATCGATGCTGCTGGCTGCTGATCCGCGCGCCCCGTCTCGAGACTAGCACTTGCAGCGGCAGCGGCGGTAGCCCAGCAAGCGCAGCAACCTCGACTCCCCGTTCCGGATTCCCCTCCTGCCCCAGAGCAGTAACCCTCCTCGGCTGCAGTAGTAACAGCCGCAGGAGCAGCTCGGTCGTGCGCGGCCAGCCGTTAGTCTCGCCTCTCCTCTCTCCGCCGAAAGAAAGTGAAAGAGAGGGAGAGAATAGACCGGCTAACGTAATCGAGGAGAAGAAGAAGAAGCAGGAGAAACGGGCACGTGTGCAACTCTGTGTCGTAATCCGCAACGGGCCGTCATCGGAGCAGCCGAACGGGAGCAGCAGCAGGAGCAGCAGCACTAGCAGCGCCTCTCAGCCCTTTTCGGAGCTTTCCCGAGGGGCCAGGCTGCAACTTTTCCTCTCGCCTGTACGCGCTGAGCGAAAGGACGATAGCACCGGCATCCGGAGCGGTACCCAAGCCAGCGACGCTCCGTCCACTTTAATTTTCCCCCTTTTCCCTTTTTTTTGTCGTTTGAATATTTTTAACGTCCCTTTCTCTACCGCTCAGCAGCGAGAGATTGTCGGTAGAGCGCTGAAGCGACACAGCACTCTCTCAGCCTACTTAAAATATCTCACCGTCTCGCTCGTCGGACGTGTCTTCATCCGAGCATTTGAAGCACCTCTCGGTCAAGCGGAGGCTGCTCTCTGTTGAAGCAGCTAATCCAAAGCGAGAGAGCAACGTACAATACCCAAATCGAGTGCACCAGCATCAGCCGCCATCATTACGAAGAAAAAGAAGCAGCAGCAGCAGCAGCAGCCGCCTCGAGCACGAGACCCTGCCAGCGAAACGTGAGTACAGCCTCATATTCTAAGCATTAGAGAGCCCATTCGACGTGCCCCGTCCCTCTAGTGCGGCTTGCAACGACGCCGAGATTATCGCGCAGCGTAGTTCGTATATTCGCGCGGGCGCGAGACGTTTCTGGAAAGTTCGCTGCCCGCCGCTCTCGCGCACACGCCGGAGGGACAGAGCGAGAGAGAGAGAACAAACTCGCGCTTGCGGGGGTGAGTCCTGCCGGCGGCCTCCTCCCCGAGCCCACCCTCTCCTCCTCTCCCGCCCTCCTGCTGCCCCTAGAGTCCTCCCCTCCGCTCGCCCCTCTGCCTCTGCTCTTAACGTTCGACGCCCTGCGAGAAAGACGCAGATGTTATATTCGGGAGGGTAGAAAAGCGTGGGTGGCGAGCTGCGCGAACGGCATGATGATGCCGTGACTGTGACCTGCGCAACTAGACGCCCAGGATACTCGTCTCTCCGCGTGTGTGTATGTGCGTGTTTTCGCTTGTTCTCGAACTGTACGCTGTACACACGCCTCCCAGAGCTCGGCTTTTGCTTGCCTCACAGCCTGCAGCCGGCTATTTCGCGGATTTTGGTTATTTTCCGCTTTGATTCGTCATTTTTTTTTTCTTTCGTTCTCTAACACGATTTTTGGTCGCGTTCTCTCTCGACGACAATCGGTCATGTTTTATTAATTGCGCTCGGCTGGCCGCCGGCTTGAATAAAATTGTTGTGTTACATTCATTTGGATTTCCGATATATCTCCTTTGCCTCTTTTTTTCGGAATTCTTTTTTTTTTTTATTTCATTAGCTTCTTCTTTCGCGCGACCTTTATTTAGAGCGCGCTCGGTGTGCATCTGTTTGCCGAGGCGAAAACAAAAAAGTCGAACAATTTCGCGATGCTCTTCTGAAAAAAAGCCTCTGCAAAATATATTATTAGCCGGCTATTATAAACTTCCCGTATATCAAGAATTTTCATTGATATTTTTTTGCTCTCTCTCTCTCTCTCTCTCTCTCTCTCTTGCGCTCTGTGCTCGCTTACATAAGCTTCGAGCGCTTCCGACACACATGCACAACAGACATGAGGGATTCTTTTTTTTTTTGTTCATCGTCTCGCTTTTACATTATAATCCGAGTGCATTTTATCCTCGATGACTCAGTTTTCAGCTCCGACTCCATAAAGTAAACACTTAAATATCCATATTGCCAAGCGCTCCTTTGCTTCTATTTCTATTCCGCGCGTATTTCGCTCTATCATAGCATAACGCCGGCAATTATACTCCCAATACCCAATGACCAATACTTCCTTCTTTATTGGCTCAGTTCGAAACGAAATTCATCCCAACGTTAGCCGTAAGATAATGCGAACGTTTAACGCATTAACGAGTGAGAGAAAGAGAGGCTTGCAACAAAGATTCGGTGGCCCATTACGTTATCGCGTATGTATTTACCAGCGCTCCCTCTCTCTCGCTCGCGCGCGCACGTAGCTCAAATATGCTAATGTTTTTCCAAAGACACGGCTCGTTTAAAAACGAGGAAAAAAAAAGAGGAACTCGTTATCTTGAACAAATGTTATTCCTACCCGCGGCGACGCGAACAACAAAAAAAAGTTGTCGTTCGAAAGTAAGAGCATAACGGTAAGCTCGGTGGATCGTTAAAAAACGAAAATGATGCCGATGCGCCTGCGACGATTATTTACCCGTTAGAGTCGCGCGATGGTGAATCTCTGGACTGTACTCTGAAGATGTCAGCCGGTGCGCTCGTCCAATTCTGTTTTTCCCGATGCTCGCATAAGAAGGTGTATATAGCTTTGGGCTTAACGGATAGCCGCATTATCATCTTTATCTTCATCTCTTTCTCTCTCCAGATTTTTTTATCGTACGCACATAGAGAGCAGGGACTGAGCCAACTCCTTTACGGTGCTTTCGCGCTTGCGCCCGCGCGGGTATCACACGCACACTCGATACACCAGTGCGCGTTTTCTTCGCTCGTGCGACCATGCACATGGGTTTCTCCCGGGGCCTCTCCTCCTGCCCTCGGCCTCCTGCCGCGCAGCTAAGAGAGGATTATGTCACGCGCGCGAGCGCGGCTTTAACTTTTCGACCGGCAGTGAAGGGGGTACGACGATCGTCCCCCGGCGCACACAGTCAACCCGGTTTAATGAACCTTGCTCCGTCGCCCACGGTGGCACGGGCTCTCTCTCTCTCTCTCTCTCTCTCTCTCTCGTGTCTGTCCCCGCGTACACTATATGTGTTTTCCCCCCGCTCCATACTCGGGCAAAACGAGTTCTGCAGGCGCAGAGAGATGTCGATAGCCGGCTTTTTTCTCTCCCCTTTCCTCTACCCCCTCTACTTTCAGCATTTACCTTCGTTTTTTTCGGCTTACACCTCCGTGCACCAGCCTTCCCAGATTTACATGCCGCCAGTACCGATTAATCGCGTCCGGCTGATACAGGAGTGTATATCTGGTTAAAAAGGCGCAGGGAGGGCTGTTGGCCTGCAGGAAAATCACGCGAGTTTACGCGCGGTCGGGCCAGAGAGAGAAAAGTTACCCGGCCTGTATACCGGCTAATTTTGCAAAGCGATTATTGCAAAATTATATCATTCTGTACGCGGAATGGATAAGTCCCAGGTAAATAATTGCTGCCGCTGCTGCAAAATTTGCAATTTTTTTTAATTCAATATATGCTAATTGAAAAGCCGTGCTCGCGGAAATCGCTGAGCGCTGAGGTAAGCTTGTCGCACGTTTCTCGAGGTCGATAACGCCCCATCGTCTCTGGCCCAGAGACTCTTCAACGCGCTTGTTTATTTATTTTGCTCATCCTTCTGTTCCAAGTCTCACTTCTGTGTGTCGCGAGGTTGCGGCGATATCGATTCCACGGCCCTCTCTCTCTGCTTCTCGCATTGATTTAAGCCCGTGTAAGCCGGACAAGTTAGAATTAGAAGAAAGACCTAGTCGCGGCTTCGATTTCTGTAAACATATGTATAGAGACGCGCGCACAGAGAGACACTGCTCGGTGCTGCTTGAAATTTGTTTACCTTTTATACGCTCGATGGATAGAGCCGCTAAGAAATTTTTCCAGATTTATATACGCGTCGTTAGCGGTGTGTGTCTGCTGCGTCGCTCTGTGTATACGCTCCCCAATGTTGAATAATATTTTCGAATTTAACGAGGCTTAAAACGACAAGGTGATCGCGGGCGCGAGCACGTCTTTGTTCGATGATACCGGGTTTTTTTTACATATACATTCTTGTAAAATAAAGATAAACGTCAGAGTTTTATTTTCGCGTTGTTTCGCGTTTTTTTTACGCTGGTCTTTTCAAAAATTTTTTAAAAGTCTGCTAAGGCTTGTTATTCGCGCCGCGGTAGATCAGGCGTATATATTATTTTTTTTTTAATTCGGCGCTTCGGAGGAGGGCGCCGTAAAACTAGTTGTCACTGGTAAAGCCGCCTCATTCCGAGCGTCTATTTGCCTCTCTCGAGCTTGCAGAGAGCTTTCGTGACGAGGGAAGACGTGCTGCCTCCCCACCCCGAATCTCATTGTCAGGCCGGGCAGGCTGGTCTGGCGAGGAAAACGTGACGGTCTTAAGCGGGCGCACGTAACGCCGATAAAAAAGCCGGTCTTTTACGAGTTTTTCCGGTATCTTGATTAGTTACGAAAACTCGTTTAGCATATTGACGCAATTGCATATAGGCAGAAACTGTGGCGCTGCCCCCCCCCCACGTCTATATACTCCGATAACTTTGAAAAATGGCAGAGCATCGCAAATAAAACTACGCGGGGTTGCAGTAAACCATCCATAAATCCTTCTCTATTTTCTTTATTTCCAACGAGGTATAGAGAACGCGGCTAGCGGTTCGCGCGCGGAATAAGCGCCAGAGAGCGCCGGTCTTTCTCGCACACGTGATTCGATCGGACGGTATATACACGTTTCGAAGATTTGGCTTGGCGCGCCGGCACGCGGGCCTGATGCTATTTTTAAAAAGACCGGCACTATTGTACGCGTATATATGTTGCGCAAAGCGCGATAAACGCACAATCTCACTTTTCTCTCGTCGTCGGGCCTGAGCTTTCGGATAATCCCATGTTCTTTTCTTTCTTTCTCGCCCTCCCCCTTTTTGCCGAATGACTTTTGTTCGAGAGAAACGGGGGATATATTTAATTGTATTTTCTCGAGTGGCTATGGAAAAAGCTCTCCGATTAGGAATGCAAATTCCGAGCGCGAGAATGACTCGGGATTATTTTTCTTTTTCGACTTTTATGTAACGCAGGAGGAGCGTGTCTCTAAGAGCTGAAATAAAAACTCGTGCCATTTTGTAATCCCTCGCGGCTAACGCGAACGCAAAATAATGCGTGTTTTTTCTTCTTTTTCTACTCTTTTGAAATTTATGCTTGTTTTGACGTGTTCGCATCACTCATTATAGTTATTATTCTAAAAGCTAAAGTTGTATAGATATAATTAGAAAATTGAAGGTTAAAAAAGAGTTGGTGTTTTCTAAATATTCTTGTTTATTACGGATATGGGAAGTATTTTAGCCGCTTTATCTACAAATATCGAAGGTAACGGATAAAGGTAAACGAAATCCAGCATATCGTGCATATTTCAATAAAAAATCGAACCTTAAGAATATGCGCGCTCGGGAGATACGGAAATATCAAATTAGTAAGATTTTCCTTTGGTTATCTCGCGGCGGTATATTCGCTTATTAAGTAGTAAGTCGGCGTTAAACTCGACAATATCATATAAAATTCATTCACGGCTGGAATAATAGCTGATTAATCATATCGTTTTTTAACGCGCGCTCTCTCGCGCAAAATATCCCGGTATTGGAAGCTTATTCAAAAACACTGGAATATTCCACTTTGAAATAATTCTTATCCGCTTTGTAAATCTAACGCGGCGTAATTTTTGATTTGCCACGTAAGAGTGAGCTTAGATTATCGAACGATATCTTCCCTGTTACACGCAACTTGTATTATCTGCTGTTCGAAGTCTGTGTTTTGTCCACTTCTATAAAAGCCATCGATATGAAACGTATACGATCATCGCTCTTTGGTGATCTCGACTATTTCTTTTTTTCTCTATTTGTTTGGCAACCGACGTGATTTCTATTTTTGGTGTCTCCTATTTTGACGGCTCTCCGTGGGGGTGTGTTACCACCGGGCTAGTGTCAGAGATTCGTTGCCCGGCGACAAAAATAATGCGATATCTCGTTTTTAGCAGTCAAATTTAACAAGTCATTATGATTACCGCCGCCTTAAATACACGCGCGGCCCAGATAACATCGATTTATGTAATTTTTATCAATTATTTTAAATCCCCGTATAATCTCCCGTAGAGATAATGATTGCTAAACATACTTTCACATTTATCGTACATATGCAAATTTTCAGAGGCAGTTAATAAATTATCCAAAAATTAAATTATTGCATTACATAAGAAATTGGCCGCAGTAAATAATTGTGACTTTACATATATTTTTTTTATAACGTTCATTTCATAACTTTTAAAACGGCTTAACGCTTTTTCAAATAATTTAACAACATTAAGACACAAATATATTAGTAAGCACTGACAGCCGATGCTATAATAACTTTATTATCTTAATAATATCTAAGATTTAGTCTTTGCATCTTTTTCTGTGTATATAAAAAAAAAGCTAGGCAGTTATTTTCTCCCATCGTAAAGTATTTAAAATAATTGAAATTGCATCAAAAGCTTTATTTGTTATGTAACACCCGATATTAATGTGATACGAAAACCCGATAGTTTTTTCTCCCAACCTAAAAAGTGGCTATAATAAAAGTACGCCGAGTAATAGTTGAATAATAAATAAAAGAAAAGTCAAGTTTAATTATACGTGTCGTAAGAAAATATTTTTTTAAACGCTTCGCACGTTTATTCCGCGGTTGAAATAAAATAACATAATTAATTATAGTGATATCTTTGTTATTAAATATTTTTGCGAAAATATTTATGAAAACAACACTCTGTTTGAGCGGAAACGAGTGTCCTTGTGGTAATCCGCAAAATTTGTTTATTTCTCCGCTTGTATACCGATCGTATTTGCTTCAAACTTTCAGCTTTTAACCCGCTAATTATTGTGACTGTTGGTTAAATAAAAATCCCCGAAAATACAATAACGCGCTATTATTAAAGAGAACAAACTTTAGGGAACAATTTAAAGTTTTTGCAGTTTGTATTTTTAATCGGTCGCGTCGGCTGAATAATTGAATGAGACATTATTACCCGCTGTATTTTTTGTTTAATAAAACATACAACTATACCACAATAAAGTACACGATTATTAATTGCTAAATAATAAATTAAAGAGCGTACTATAAGCCGACACGTGCTTGGAAAATTAATCTTACATTTTTAATTCGAATTCAAAGCTATTACATAAATTGCTGTAAAATTATTATTTCATTTGAAACAGACGTTCTCTGTCGACGCGTGGTAAGGAAAAAAAAATGAAAGTGAACGAGTAAATTGATGCTAACTAATTCGAGCAATTAATAGCCCGACAATTCCATTTAATATCCATCATTTAATACCTAGCTTACAAAATAAATAATATTTATTTTATTTTATTCTACTTTAATAATGATCTCTATGTTTTAAAAATTATTCAAAAATTTTCAAAAAATAAAAACTGTCTTGTTAAACCAGCCTATTACATATTGGTCTACATTCCCCTTTCTCGTATAATTTAAATTAACCGCTACAACTGTTTCCCCTACGTTTTTATACCAATACAAGGTCCTTACATCACAGCCACAATATCGAAACGCACCGCAAGCCTATTAGATCTTTCCAACCCCCGATGAAAAATCCTCAGCTGTACTCGCGTCCAGTGCTTTGACCCGCTTATTGCAAACAGAAGAGAGGGAGAGCCTCGTCCGATCGGGTGTAATCTCGGGCGCACACGAGATTATCGTGCGACTCGCGCTCTGTCAAGGCTCCGCGCGTTTTTTTCCTTTATCAAGCGTCCCGCACTCAAGCTGTCCGCAGCTATCCACGTAACGCGATCTCGAAGGCCGCGGCTTTAACCGAAACGGCTACGCATAGACATCTAATGCGCTGTTGCACTAGAGCTGCAACGGCTCTCTCTGCTGCCGTTATACAATATTTCGGATTGGTTTGCCTCTCTCCCACCCTCCCTCACCATCTCACTCGCACCTTTTATAACACTATGTATAATCAAGTGTAAGAACAACTTTGTATATACTTGCACGATTACATTAAGCAATGTAGTCTTAAATTTTCGAGTGTAATAAGCGGGACTTTTTGGAAGACGTGTAGGATAGTATTGCGCTTATCGCCGGGATTTTTTTGTCGCGAATAACGCGTTATCGCTAAATAACGTTCCGTAATTGCTGTTACGCGATATAACATTGGCCGGGATCATTTACTTTTGCGACGAATGACGTTTGTTTGCTCTTCGTCTTTTTCGGCGCGGATTTTCGCGGCGTTAATATACGGCGTGTTAGACAATTTTTTGTTTGATTGTGCAATAACCGGAGCATTGACGCTGCGAATTGTCGGGGATTTCTGTCGCGAGCTCAAACACTGTTTGTTCTTCATATTTCATTTTACTTGCCTGATTACGTTTGCGCTCTCTCTCTCTCTCTCTCTCTCTCTCTCTCTCTCTCTCTCGCTCTTTCACACGCGCACGCTCGCTCTGAGATAATATTATTATTTTTTTAATGATTCTTTCCATTTGATAATCTTTCCACTTTCGCTTTCTTCGATATTATCTTGCATCACTTGGTCGGGTATCTGAAAAAACCGCCAAGTCAAATTGTTCGGGCACATTGAAAACAAGAGAGAGCAATATCGTTTGTTTGACGTAAACGATCTTTCCTTTTTCGGATTATTTATTGTAATAATTCGCAAATATTTGCAAATCCACGATCATCGCGCGAAAGATTACGCGTATGACATCAATTTCGAAAATTTATCGTTAAAAAGGAAACGCGTACAATTATACAATGTAAAACAAGCACATAGGCTTCTAATTAAGCGTATTGAATATAAAATGTTGCGTTATATACAGAGAATATCGAGAGCTCGTATTAACGCTCGTAAATTCGATACAGCCGCGTGTAACATTTAAATACATAATCGTGTATCTCCCCGTCTGTCTGTCTCTGTGTATCCATTGAAAATTCGAGGTTGCATAAAGGTCAGTAGCGTTAATCTTGCAAATGTATTACGGCCCGCATTTATCCGGCGTTACAACTCGCTCATGGACCAGGTTATTGATTATTTAAACACATGCGTAATCTTCATTGCCACTACATACGAGAATACCGGATCACAATCTGCCTTTCAATTTGAATTCATTTTCCAAATTAAACGGCCTCGTCCGCTATAGTTTCCCCTCTCTCTCTCTCTCTCTCTCATAAATTAGCCTTTTTTTAATACCTTTTCAAAACCTTCACTTATCCTCATTTACCCAATCGATTACAAAACTCGTAACGAGCGAGAGAGCCTCTGAAAAACCGTTGGACCACCTAAAACGTGCCTGCATAATAAGCCGGCAAAGCGCGAGTATCTCGCAAGATCATTGTTTGCCCGCCAACGTCGAGCGACCCTCTGAGAAATCTCTTGCCGCACACTTGGCAGCTGGCATGTGCAGCCGAGCGCGTAACCGCGCCGCGCGCGCGCGCTTATCGTCGCGGCGTAAGGCGCGCGTACGTTAACCCTCGCCTTATCAATCGCGACGTCGACACGTGCCGAATGCCTCTGCGTCTTCGACCTTTACTCGATCCCTCCTCTCTCCCTCCCACCCCGGCTGCTGTTACGAAAATCCGATAAAAACACTTCCTCTCGCACTCTCTTTGGCGGGCACACGCGCGCCCGATTTTTCCGCAGGCTCCCTTCCAATCTAAAGAAAACACATCGCAAGAGCCTACGTATACAAAAGCTCCACTAAAACGTTTCCGCTGTAGTTCGGTGGGCTGGATTACGCGCAGCCTATCGATAAATACACGTATACAGAGAGAGACGAGCGCTTACGGTCAGTAGGCTTCTCCGCTCTCGGTCGCGGCTAGCCTCGTGATCGTCTCGGCTAAGAGAGTCGCCGGCGCAATAGAGAGAGGCACGACGAGGAGGCGTTTATTGTGCAAGCTGTTTACGGAAGGTACATCGTACCCGTTCCCAGCTCTCCTATACCGTCGAGCCTCTCGATGTCTCGCGAAAAATGCGCGCACGCGCGTCCACGTTGTTTATGGGCCCGGTCTCTCTCTCTCTCTCTCTCTCTCTCTCTCTCTCTCTCTCTCTCTCTCTCGCGTATACTTACGTGAGCTCCCGCGCTTCTCTGTGTGCGTATATCTACGTCCGATGTATATATAAGTACGTACATAGGTGGGTACATATAAGTATACACCGTGTCGTAGCGGGTATATAGTGGCTGGAGAGAAGGAGAGAGAGAGAGAGAGAGGAAAGTGTAAGGCCGTCCGTCTGCCGCGAGAGCAGGGGGGGTTAGCGCGGCGGGAGACTACTAGGTCGCCTCGGATTGCTGCTGCTCTCTCTCTCTCTCTCTCTCCGGCTCGTTGCGCGAGCGAGTCATATGACACAGAGGGATCGAGCTGGGGATATATGGACGCGCGCACTTACGTACTACTGCTGCCGCTGAACCGCCGCTAATGCCCACCTCTACGACCTCGCTTCTTTCTCTCCCTCCCTCTCTCTCTCTCTCTCTCTCTCTCTCTCTCTCTCTCTCTCTCTCTTTCTCTTGTGCGTGTTATGTGATACTACTCCTTGTCATGTATATAAGCTACTGCTCAATTTGACCTCAAGCCTCCAGGTCGAATAATCGCTTTCTTACTCTCGCTCTTTCATTCGTTTATCCTCTCTTTCTCTCTTCAATTTCTTTATTTCGCTCGTTGTTTTTCATTTACCCTTTTTTTTCTTTATTTTTGACTTAACTTGCCGCCGGATATTTGTCGGTGTGTGTCTACGCACTTGTGCGTCCGGGCGGTTAGTTTTCTACGGCGGAATTTTCGGTTTAAACGACTAACCGAACAATTATCTTATCTAATGCCTGCCGCGCGCGGGCAATCGTGCGCATGTGTCATACGGGCAGTGAGCAGCAAAGGTTAAAGCCGCACGTGAATAAACATTATACGGACGCGCGGAGTGAAAGCAATGTAAGAGAAGTAATTGAATATTCAGCATCGACGTTAATCAGCGTTATCGCGCTTTCACGTATACAGCCCTTCTGCCGCATAACTCGGGAGTATCCCGAAGAAGAACCGAGCCACAAAGGCGCTCTCTCTCTCTCTCTCTCGTCTCAGCATACACACGCAACGTTGACTCGTACTACTGTCCCACCGACGCGTAGCACATAACATAACAGGGGAGGGGAGAGTGATGATCGACAATCCAATTGCCGGATGAAAAGTGTGTGGGCCTCAGACGAACCAGTTCGAGGCACCACGGGCTCGCTGCGCGAGAGAGCTCTCTCGCACGCGAAAATTAACGTAGTTAGGCGCTCTCGGATTATGTATACATATACCGCCGGCTGAACGAGACCAGAGAGCCACTTGGACACACCGAGAGCGCAAGAGGGTCAAGCGGATGGGTAAAAACAATTTCATTCTCTCCGAGCCCTCCGCTCTCTATCTCTCTCTCTCTGCGCTTATTCGGCGCGTATAAGCGGCTGCGTTACGTCACGCGGATATATGTGTATACGAATATCGTTGGATCTGTACATATTGTTTGGACAAATGTTTTGATTTAAATCGTTGGATGTGTTGCTCCCTATGATTTTTGGTAGTGTTTTTTCTTACAGCGTTTGATTTAATCAGCTTCGTTTTTATTTTGGACTCTTTTTTCCAACCTTTTTTTTTCGTCGTCTTTCCGGCCAAGTTCGTTGGCTTTGGTTGAAAAGGAGAGCGGCGCGAGGGTTTGTGCAACCGACCGATGAAATTTGAAACATTACAGTGGAATATTTTTTGTTCTTTTCTTTATGTAAGTGATGACGAAGTTATTATTTAGACGTACGAGCTTTGAATGTTTCACACGGGGTCAGCTTGAAAGAGAGCCGAGAAATATTTAAGTTCGCCGGCTTAAATTCGTGTATATAAAGCGAAGAGAAAATTCAGCTTTGAAAATGCGGTTAAACATTTAATAAAGTTATATCGAATCCGCTGCGTTTGAACTTGTTCCTCAATTCCATCATAGCCGTAATGGGCTTTTCAAAGGACTTTTTAATGACAACCAAAAGCTGAGACTCGTTAAAACGTAAAATGCTTATTCGACTGAGCTTTTGCGGTAATTGCACAATTAATCGCTTGAATTTATTAGCGAAGTTGAAGTGCCTTGATAATTGCATACCGGCTGGCTATAGTTGCAGCTTGATAAATAATTTATGAGTTCGCAAAAATCGCGCGTAGGCGCTTGCAAAGTGTGTGCAAATAAATCGGCGAACTGTCACTGCGTTGATAATGTAATCGACGAAATTACAAGCCTGTGTCTCACCGTAATAATCTATATAGTGTAGTGGCGCAGATAACGAGATTGACTAGTTCAATGTTTTTTATATAGATTCAACGGCCGATTTCGCCGATATTAGTCGCTTAATTAAGATTATTATCGCGTCGACGACATTGATAATACGTCATCCCCCAAACTTTATTGTTTTTTTTTTCACGCGCACACTCACATCGCACAATATAATTTGAAAATAAATCACTCGAGTCTTTACAGCCCCGGGGCTTAAGCGGCTTATTAAGTCATAATTAACATTCAGAGAACGGAAAAGTCGATTTCAAATATTTAAAAAGCCGTTCCTCGTAAAGCAGCCTTACTGACGCAAATACGCGCGCGCGCGCGCGCATACGTAAAATATCGGAGTCGCAAGGTTTGGCAATATAAACGCGCGCATTGAATCGCGTCAATTTTTGCCACTAATAATCCGGCTAAGACACGAGCACACTGCACAGCATGCAGTTAGCAGGTCATCAACATAGCGGCGCATCAGCAGGCACACTTTCATCTCGCGTCATAAATTCGTCGACCCCATCTTGGGACCCCCATCCAGGCAAAGCTTCTCACTCTCTCTCTCTCTCGCGAGTCTGCAAAAATATTATTTTCCTAGCGCTCGAGAACCATTCTGAATTTGACGCGTAGACAGACTGTTGCGAGCGTATATGCAAGCCAAGACATGAATGGAGATAGTTACAGCGGAGAGGGGAAAGAGGGAGGGAGGGGGGTGGAGAGAAACGCGCGCGTCCACTTGTGCCGGAATGCCAGCTGGCTACAAATTGCAGCGCGGCGATTAGACGGCGATAAAAGAGAAGCTACGAAGATTTCCTCGGCTTTCGTCAGCAACCGAGAGAGTAGAAAGAGCCCGAGAGAGATACGGCGACTCTCTCCCGCGCCTTTTTTTTCCTTTGGCCTCCCTTTTCTCCTGACGTCGTAAACGGAAAAATTGATTCGATGAGTTGACTTATTGGTTTTCATTTTTTTATTTATTTAATTTTAAGGAACCCTAGATTTTGAGAGGATTTTTTAATGCAGACGAAGAGATGATTTTTTTTTGTTTTTTTGCGAAACAAGTTAATATTAACATGATAAGTGCACGCGGAGAGGAGAACGCTCAACATAAGTCGAAGATAAAAACACGCGATTAGGAGTTATTCATGAATTTATCTGGCGAAATATCGCGTATAAAATTAGCCTACGTGTAAGTAGAAAGTATCCGGGTCTGTTGAGATAGAAAGAGGGAGAGAGAGAGGGACATTTAGCCTACGTAATATGTTATTTACCAGGCGGAGTTATTATAGGCTCCCTCGGCGCGATTTTAATTTTGCAAAACAAAAAAAAAATAACCACGTACCAGTTTACCTCTTCGAATTTATTTTTCTTGCTTAAATCTCACGTATACAATCGCAAACGTACGATTTGACGATTGTACTCGTGCGAATTTTTCATCAATCCCAGCCCCAGCGTTGTTGGACGCATCTCTCGTCGCATTATTACTTTGCCGTATATGCACGAAAAATTGATGCGTCGCTTTAATCGTGCGAGACTGACCCGTGACCCTTTAAAAGCTATATCACGTGACTGCTGATTACT
Source organism: Anagyrus pseudococci (assembly GCA_030522585.1). Classification (NCBI taxonomy): domain Eukaryota; kingdom Metazoa; phylum Arthropoda; class Insecta; order Hymenoptera; family Encyrtidae; genus Anagyrus; species Anagyrus pseudococci. Next base: position 18,100 of record JAPYYQ010001589.1, read on the forward strand.
CGTTAATGAAAAAAAAACCCGAACAATCACCGTAGCTCATCCCGCAGCATTTCCAAATTGACGAAATCGCGTCCAAGCTCAATTGCAAATGATCGATCTATCGATCTATCGTAAGCTTCAAAGCTTGCAAGCTATTTTTAGTCTCTTTCCCACCGCTCGTTTGTACATACATTACGTTTTTTTAATAAGAAAAATAAAATTACGACGAAAGCTTAATCGGCCGTTCGATCCATCAACAATATTAATGAGCCAGTGTGCGGCGATAAACAAATTACACTAGGCGAACGCGGCTGCTCTCAAGGTGACCGGTAATATCCGTCATATAGATTCGAATCCTCGTAATACGCTTTACATAATTTTCGCGGCGTTAAAGAACCGGACTTATCGGGGCCGAGTTTTCTCTCACTGGCCGCACGGACAGACTTGCACAAACATTGCTCGCGCATTATTATTCCTGCAAACATTAGAGTATAACGAGCGAGAGATCGCGCAAAGCTCTCGAGAGATAGAGAGTTACATGAATTCGCGACAGGCAGTTGAGGAGGGCCGGCGAGTAGAGAGGCGCGCATATATCGCGCTTTTCCGCCCCGGAAAAAACGCCGGCGCATCGTCGACGTGTCTGTTGTTGACGACTAGACGCGCGAGCGCGCTCGGATCGACGAGAGGTGCCTGCACAGCACATAGTATATACTGCAGGCTCAACGAGAGGGAAGACGAAGCGCGCGTCACCTTCGATTTGCGCTCAACAGCTATACACTTTGCACATATGCGCGAGAAGCCCGCAAGAGTTCACCTCTGCAAGGTCGAATCGCTTCCTCTACGAGAAAGAGAGAGGCAGACCGAGGGGGAGAGAGTGATAAAGAGAGAGAGAGAGAGAGCCAGTGCGAAAGAGTAAGAGCCTCTCCGCTCCTCTGGGGTTTCCCCCACCCTGCCCCCCCTCCACTCCCGAAGATCGAGAGCTCGAGCTGCACACGTGCTCACAGAGCCGTATTCAGCTCTGTGTGTGAACCTATGTACGTACGGCTGAGAGTCTATGTGTAGGTAAATGGCGCGCTCCTTTCCCCTTTCATCCTTTTCCCAGGGGCTTATCTCACGCGCCTCTGTCCTCTTACCATCAGCTGACCTCCTCCTCTCCTTCTGCTTTGCCGCTGTGTTGCTGTGTTACCGCTGCTGCTGCTATGCTGCACGTTATAGCTGGGCCAGGAGAGCGCGAGCGCGCGCGCGCAGGCATTCGTAGAGCGGCCTCGAGAGCTTACGTTGGCCGCTTAGATAGAAAGTCCCGGGTCGCTGCACGCTTCAATGAATCGCCCCGGCACAGCGCGCTTTTCTCTCTCTCTCTCTCTCTCGCGAAAAAAGCCCAATTATTTTAAAACGAATACACCTAAGGATTATTACGCGGAGCTCTCTCTCTCTCTCTTTTGCGCTCGCGCTCGCCCAGCGTTACATTAGCTTGTGCAATGGCCCCTCTTCCCCCCCGCCGTCCCGCTATTTTTCCAGCTCGCTTTTGCGAATTCCTCCTCCTTCCTTTTCTATACCGGCGTTCCAACTGCTCGGCTGAGAGAGCTAATAGAAAAATAAAAATACCTGTCCATGCATTTATATACATGTACACAGGCGCGCATGCACACACTTTTCCATATACATAGTATACGCGAAATTAATTAAGCCTTAACGCCTGTTCTGTAATATATGAATGCACTTGCGTGCACATGTATATGTACACGCACACACATATGTGTGTGTGTACGAGCGCGTGGTTGGCCAATTTTTTGTCTTCTTTCATTCGCTCTTTTTCCTTATATTCACAGCCCGATGAAAAATCGGACGCGCTTTGACGCGAGATTTCGAGCATTGCGCAAGAACATACAAAACGGCGCAAAGAGAGAGGGAGCAAGCGCGTCGTTTGGCCAACGTCTTAAATCTTCAGAAATTAATGACCGCCGACCGCGAAAGAGCGACGAGATTGAAAGAAAAAAAAATACGCATACGCTCGCTTATAAAACGCAACGAACGCGAAATCGTTCTGCCGTCGTGTTCGATTTCGCGACACCCTCCTCCCCCCTGCTCCCTCTCCGTCCTCAGCGGCTATATACGGGCTCGTTGTAATTTGTCTTTAATCGAATGACGCCTTGGAACAGTGTCGCCGGGGGAAAACATGTTGCCATGCGGTGTAGAATTGAGTGACGTAAGCCTAGACGGATTTCATTGACACGAGGGTCGTATCTTCGATCTCGAGCTGAATATAAATAGCAATTGAATTTTCCCGCTTGTTTACAATGTTTTTCTTATTTTTTCTCTCTCTTTTTTAAATCGCAACGGAGCGCGAGAGAAGCATTATGCGCTTGTCGATTTACGGAATAATAAAGCTCGCTCGTTTATGTAACAGCTGTTCTGCCACCGGCGCTGCGCTGTTGTGCTGGATTAAAGGGGAGAAGAGGATGGCCGAAGGAGGTTTTTAGTTTGTAGGTCGTCGAAACGAGAAGTTTTCTTCAAAATGCAAATAAACAGGCGAGCACGCGCCCGCACTTATGAGCAATGCATAAGCGATTTTCCACTTATTGGCCATTGTTCAGCGCGACATTCGCCGTTTGATACTTTATTAATGAGCATTTTTCAAACGCCTCGCATGTGCGTTCGAGATATGGCATACACACAACAACGCGCGCGCTTGCGGTATGTTAGACAAAAGGATAATACTTCTATTATCAGCTCTCTATAATGCGATTCTCGCTAAAACTGTGTATGTACGATTCTTGGAACATTGTCAATTTAATTAGTTTTGCGCGTCGTAACGTTAAATTGCATTAAATTACGTTAGAGCTCTCAATACGGACACCTTCTTCGTGTTTTTTTTTCTCACCAATGCTCAATTTTTTTTTATTCCTCTATCTGCTTTTTGAAAGAGAGGAGATAACAATTGCTCCTTTTTTTCGTCTCTTGTTCTCTTATTTAGCGCGTTATTATTTTGTCAATGACCGATGAAAAAAATAAATAAATCGACTTGTTCGATATACGAGTGTATGCCTGTATGAATTACGTTGATCTCTATAAAAATAATAATAAATCAAAGTTTATAACAGCTGATTAAAATTGTATAAAAATAAATCTCGTTATCTGCAGCTTGTGAAAGCAAATGGCACTATATTTTCTTTGGAATTGCATATATTATCATAACTCGATCTGAAACAAATATTTTCGCATAATAAATAAACACGTTGACAGCGGCTTTTAAAGTAATAATAATAAAAATAATAACAATAATAAACGCTAACATAAATAAACTTTATAAAAAAGAGGGAGAGCGAGAGCAATTAAAAATTGTATTCTTTTATTTTAATTCTTGGCGTTCACGCGTTTTTCGCGTGTGTACAAAGCACTCGACATATCCTACATATCCCCAAGCGGAAAGAAGAAATAAGACAAAGAAGTTCCGCAAAGAAACTCTAAAGTTTCACTTTTCCGTCAAGTTTTACTCTTCTTTAATTAGCAAATTCTTCTTTTCCTTCATTTTTTTTTCGCAAAAGCCAATACATCGCGAGGATATTGCGCAATCGACTCTCAAGACGATACAAATTCTCACGTGTACCATAAATCTGTGGCAATTGAATGAAACAAAATGAAATAGCAATAATAAAGAACGAAACAAAAAAAAAAAGAAGAAGAATTACGCATCGCTTTTGTGCGTCGAAAACGAAATAGCCGTGGGGCCCCGAGGAGAGTCATTGGCGAGTTCTTGCCGAATTCAATCAGCCGCGCGAATAATACGCGCATTCAGCTTTTATTGGCCGGCTATTGACAAAAGCCACGTAGTGGGAAGTGTATGTGAGCGCCGAGAGTGAATGTGTCCGTCGTGCAGTCATTGGCGCGCATACACACAGACAGAGGATAGGTTCGAACGCGCTTGCGCGTCCATAGAAATCTCGGGGATTCCCCGGGAGAGAAACATTGGCCTACTGCGCAGCTACGTCTCTCTATAATTGTCGTCTGCAGCTGTTAGCGCGATTAGGACGCTCACGGTTATCGTCCTCCGCTCGACCCTCGAAACCCCAACGATCTTCGTTTACGAGCTATAGCCCCTCTCTACGTGTCTACGTTATCTAACGCGCGTAATAGCGCTCTCGTGCGGCAATTCGCAATATCTCCATCGAAAACCCGGCTTTATTTATATTTATTTGGTTTGCGCTTCGACTCAAGTCGTGTTTCTGTATGGCTCGCGCAGAGAGGTCGTACTGTAGAGCAGCGCGTTGTGTCCGCGCGGTAATTCCCGAGAGCGTTTTCATCTCCGGTATTGCGTCTGCCGGGATCGCTGGGAGAGCGCGCGCGCGCGCCTTGGGCCACGCTGCAACGAGCTATATCGCGGAGGAATAATAACCCCGGCGCGCGCGGAAATTTTAATGGCCGCCCATTATTGGAATTTTCTATTGCGGTCGCGCGCCGATTACTCCTCTCTCTCTCCCTCTTGCACTATGCAGGGAAAGTGGCCTCGATTTTCGATTTCATAAAGCCCCCACGGTGCGATCGCAACAATATCAGATACGTATTTAACCAGTTGAGCGGCACTTTCTGCGTCTCTCTCGCTTATATACCTCGAAATCACAGTTGCCAAGCAAGCGACTCGTGCCCTCTTTCCTGCAGATTTCGACGAATACGTTATCACTGCTCGGATCGCCGAGATGGATACTCTCAATTAATCCTCCTCGATACAATTTTCATTTCTCGGGAGTCGCTCGTACACGTTGTGTTAATAATACTTTTGCCGCTGTCGCGATAACACCACTCGCCGATGATTTATTGGGCGAGGTTTTTTAAAATAAAAATCACAACAATCGGCCAATCGACAGACGCATCGGCTGAAATTCGCCGATATCGGTGCACAGATATCGCCGTTAGATCGGCATACCTGCGCTCTCTCAAGTGGAGTGAAACAAAAAAGACCGGAAAAATAAAGCCGATTACATATCGTTACGGCGAATCTTTGCATCATCGAACCGAAAAAAAAGATCATGTCAACGCGCTGTGCATATCGCGTGAAAGCGGCGATATAAAGCTAAAATCACGCGATTTATACATTTTCCATGAACAAGCCGACGAAGATGAGAGAGGATCGTTGAACTACCAGTATAGGCTGCTCCCTCTCGATCATTTTTCTCTTTTTTTTTATATCGTCGCGCTATTTTTCCAGGCGAGTGGCCGCGCTGATCATTTTTTTTTCTTTCTTTTCCTCAGCCACAGCGGACGAGAGAAGGAAGTGAATTCAATTTCGAATCGCATTCTATTCTCGCGTTGGGGGATTACGCAAGAGAGTCCTGCGCAGAGAGTGTAGTCGTCTCTCTTTCACTCGGGAGGCGGCACGGAAAAAGCTGCTGCTAGCCTCCTCCTCCTGCGCACACACGTATATATATACAGAGAGTGTCCGTAGCGCGAATTACACGAGCCGAGAAAGTTTTTCGATTTGAAAAGAGAGGAGAGCACGGGGAAGGGAGGTATTATAGGAGAGTGCAAGTGACAGACGATGATTCCGCGCGCTAGGCCAGTTCGCCTATATACCTGCTTATGTATATACAGGCTGGACGCGCGAGCAAAGGGGAGAGAACGGCGCGTATAAATACGTCCGTATAGATATATACCCATAGCAGTATAGCACTCGAGGCTCGTCTATTGGGTTTCTCTCTCTCTCTCTCTCGCTCGTACGGAGCGTATAGTCTGGGGGCGCCGGGGAAAAAGTAAGTGCCTCCGATCGGAGCGCGCGCGCGCGCGGCATTGCTAACAAAGTTGAGTGCAACGACCGGCCGAGCCGTCGCGTAACCAGGACGTCCTTCTCTCCTCCTCGCGCGCCGCCGCCGCCTCCTTCTCTCTTTCTCTCGCTCCTCTTTCTCCTCCGGTCTTATACACATCTACACCTACTACGTCAGATAGAGCCGCGCGTATACGCGTGCGCCCGTGTACTCGTTGCCCCCATAGCCAACTATGGCCTACCGATGAGAGAGTTTCCCCCCCCCCCTCCCCGACGGCTCCTGCTGCTTGACGCTCATATTTCGCGGAAACTTTTCTCCCGAGGAACTTGCGAACTCTCCCGAGCCGCCCGGTAAATGTATGACCTCTCGCCGCCCCCCTTTTTTCTCCCCACCCCCTCTTTACTCCTTGCAATTAAGCCTTTCGAATTGGTCTCTCTATATATTGGCTTTGTTACAGAGCGCGCACATAAGCTCCGAGAGAAACTCGTATAGTGTGCTGTACCTTGATTTTTCGACGTTTTTCGCGTGGGACTTGGAGCCAGGACGACTTTTCTTTTTCTCATTCGCGACGGATATAATATATGTCGATCTATAACGCTGCTGAATGACAGGCCATTCTTTCGATAAGATTTCGAAAATCCTTTTCGTATAGACCGCTGACGCCGATCGGTCTCTGTTTTATGCAATTCATTTTTATCTCGCGTCAATGCGCCTATATAGATACGTGTATATAATTGAAACTTTGAAAAGTCCAATAAATATGATAGTGAAAGGGAGAGAGAGAGAGAGAGCGCGAGAGAGCGGGTTAAATGATCTTAATAAATAGCTAATTTCAAAAAAGCAGCCGATATATATCTTCCGACAGCTGTCACGTATTTTAAACAATTTATTAGACTGGAATCTCCAGCTCCATAAGTGCTACGCGGAGAAACGAGCTTACTTTTACATAGAGAAAGATTAAGAGAGGGAGGGGATGTAGAGCGAGTCCAGAGACTCCTACATAGTCTATACGTTGAAATTCCCGTGTTTCCCTTAGCAACACAATGGAATCTGTATGTGAGGGTAAACGCTTCCAGAGAGAGAGTCCGTGTACACATCTGCGTGCAGCGACGAACAAGAGAGTCTCTCTTTAAAGAGCTCAGCTCTTTCGTTTGCCATTCAGTTTTTGTCAGCTTCATCCGCGTTGCCCAATATTCCCCCCCATCCCCCGACGATCAGCTATAAATCCCAGGACGCAGCCTGTGCGGCGCCTGCGTATCCTCCCACGGCAACTCTAGTCCACACGGCAACCCAAGCCCTCGTCGACTCTTCATTTTTCGAGAGTAGAGCCTAACGAGGTCGCCGCGACTCCCTCGCCACCCCAGAGAGCAGAGGCGCTGTGCGCCGTTGAAAGGCCGATTATTATATTTTCCGAAACGTAAGAGCCACCCTCCTGCCTCGATGACGTCTTTCGGCACGAGCGCGTGTATGCCCTCCACCCAGACTTTTTGCCTGCGCGCCTTTACCTCCCCCTTCCCCCGGGCTATCCCTCTCTTTTTCGACCCCTCCACGTGATTGGCCTCGTCGACGCGATTCTTTCCACCAGCTCCTCTTACTCCTCCTCTCGTCTTCTCTCTCTCTCATCCATCGGCTATTTTTGCACGCGCGTGTGCTCCGGTTTATCCGCGTGCGCGAGACAAAGACTGCTGGCGCTGCTACCGACTAGGCGTAAACGCGCTAAATAACGTCTTAGCCCTGGAGAAGCGAGCGGAAAGTGTCCGTCTCGGTGACTCTATCGGAGCGCCAGTCATGATTAGCGCCCGTAATTTTCGAGCCCGAATTGACTCTTGCTTGATCTTCAGACGTCTGGGAATGTTGTTTATTCCCCCCCCCCCGAGTAGTTTTATTTCAGACCGGAGGCGATGTAGTTTTTTTCATCTCTTTCTTTCGTTTTTTGTTAGTATATTGGTACAGGATTATTCTTAATGTTCAAAAAACCACTGGTTGTATTGAGAAATTTATAGATGCTCCGCGCGGATCTTTTTTCAGCAGTTTATTATGGACCGAAAGTGAATTTATGCAAATCTCGAAGTTTTTGCCTTGCGAAACTACGCGGCTATAGTATTAATTAAATAAATTGTTTAATAGACTGCGGATAGACGCTGGCAGCATTACCGTGTGCATATATTTTAATGATGCACCGCGCGCGTTCGACATATTCAATATTTTCACGTACCGAGCAGATTACGAGGCTTGCGAAATTTAGCCACGTTTGCTGGTAATTTCATATCCACGTTTATATGGAATTAAAAAAAACAAAATTAACCGTTTGCGCTGTGTATTTATTAGATAGAACAAAAAATAAAAGAACGATAAAATAAACGGTTAAAATAAAATACCGACTGCCTTTTTTTCCAACGACGCGAAAATTTATTGTAGTTTTGACGATTAAAATCTACGTAATTTCGTGTTTTATTTAAAACTCGCTATAAATCTTGAATCTTTTACCGACCTGCGTATCCGTATCTTTTTAGCCTGGAGATTATGAAAAAGTAATTTTTCGATAAAATATTTATGTGGATCGATATCTTCATTTATATTTCTGCGTAAGATTATTCAATTGAAAAAAAAAGAAGCACCGAGATAAATCTAGAAGAAAATAAAAAGCGAAAGCGAAAAAAAGAAGTATAAATAATTCCAAAGATACGTTTTTGCATTGAATGTGATTAAATAGTTGAAATAGTAAAATTATTTTTTTCGCTTTAAATTGACCAATTATGAAATCCCATTTTTCGCAAATAGATAAGCCTTCCGGGTTCCTTAAAATTATAATAATAAAAAAAAAGATATTTGGAATTCACGTCACGAACGTCCGCAAGCGGATTTGATACCCCCAGTGTCTCATTCGAACTGCGCGTGAAAGTGTGAATCAGCGAGACCACCTATAAACCTTCATGGTCATTCACGTGCCAAAAGACTATTATTTAATCTCGAAAAAATTTATCGATTATGCAAAACGACTCGCTCGTGAAGCACATTATGCATATAGTTTGACATAATCATATTTGTCTTACGGATATGCAAAGATACTTTTAAATTTTATCACCGAAACTACAGCGGCTTACACAGTCGGCAGAGTTAAAATTAAATATTTTATTTAAAAGTATTTCCTCTTCACCTGCTCGCAATGTCTTCGGTATAATATACCTATTTATATAAAATCCGAACGTTTTGGCTTTGCGGAAATTCGCTCTTTTCTCGTCAATATACGTATATGCAAATGATTTCAAAAATCCAATGTAAATTTACAAAATTCTACGAGCGCGCTCTTTGGCGTCGCTTTCCGCACAAGCTTCGCCTACTTAAATAACACGTGCTCATCGCCGGCAGCGTGAATAACTCGCCTTTTACTCTTTTCTTTCGAGTAATTAAAAGTAAATTAATTCCGGAAAACGCGCTCGGCCGCCTTTGATTGCTCTATCTAGCAAACTGAAAAAGCGATTATTCTTAACGTCGTGCTCGTTTTAAATAATGTAGAACCCATTTACCTTTTCTTTTTTTTTTTTATTTTTTGCCATTCACTTAAATTTTTCTCATTTAAAGCGACACATTGACAAAGAAACGCTCGCCATTCGCTTGAAACGCGTACAAAAGGCCAATAATCACGGGCAAATATATACGTTTCTTTACTATTATTTACGAACAAGGTGACTTAACTTTATTTAAACAGTCTAGAGAACGAAAAAAGAAAAGGAGTCGTTTATTTGTGTCTGGCAAAATTTCCGCCTACAAATACCACCACGTGCGGCAATAATAATGATTTTATCCATCGCAGTAGGTCGTCGTGGAAGCATTAAAGAGAGAGAGAGAGAGACGAGAGAGCGAGAGAAGAGGTTGACTGGGGGGAAGGGGGAGGGAAAAAGAGAGCACAGTTTCTATGACGATCTTAAGTGAATTAGTAGGTTAGGCCTTTTCGTTCGGCCCCATAAACGCGGGCGAGGCGACACTTCCGTCGTACGTGAAAACGCGCTTTCTTCCGTTTCGAAAAGAGCGCGCGTGTAGCCAGCAGTCGTCGTATTAAGTAGAGCCGGGGAGAGACTCGGCGGCGGCGGCGGCGCGCACGTGGCCCGGAACCTAATGGTAAAAGTGATTTACAATCCAGAAATCGATGTTTTCTCAAATAATCCCTCTCCCCGGGGGAAACGACAAAATCTTGACTGGTTACACACGCAGCGCTTTGACATTAAACTACCGTCATTAGCGAGGGGGTGGGATAGGGGGAAAGTTACGATCGATACAACGATTATACCTCTGCCCATTTCCAACGTTGTAAACGAGAAATATGCGCGATTTTGGACGCTGAGTTGTCGAGAAATCGGTAAGCTATGACGTAAGCCCCCCCCCTGTGCGATGTTGTTGTTGTGTGTCGATAGGTCTGTATATGTGCGTGCGCGCGCGTGGAGAGCAGCAGCAGCAGCCGACGCCGGTGGAAAAGAATTTTTCGTGTATTATTAGCGCCTGGTTTCTATTTACGAGGCGAGGCCCGTAAAAGTACGTGGGTATCTTAATTAATGGCCGCGCTCGCCCGGCGAATATAAGCCGCACTCTCTCTCTCTCTCGCGATGGATTTTTTTCTCTTTTTCAAGCCGTATACGTGCGTTTGTATACGTGTAAGCGCTGATCGACAGTTTGCTACAGTCATTCTCTGATAACGGAAATCGGCTAGCGACTTGTCAAGTTATTAATGCGCTCCGTGATAAATGATCGCCCGCGCGATTTTTACGACTAATCTCGCGGATATTAGTCTTTTTTCTTTTTATTAAATTTTTGTACGACGCGATGTTAAGTAACGCTATTGACACTGACAATCTTGAGCAATCTACATGTGTATATCGTTGTAATTAATCAACATTAGATTAACATCGCGAATTTCATTCTCCTTAAAAAAAAAATACCGCTCGCGAACAATCTAAGAATAAAACTTTTATTTTGTTGTCATCGTCGCTGCTGTACGCAGGGCATCAATTTTTAAACAGCGATTACATACATACATCTGTCCTTCTATACAGGGTCTCTACCCTTCCTATCGATGGCTATATCACCGATATATTCTCCCGGAGTGTGGCAATAGGTCAAGCTATTATAGTTACAATGCTTCTTTTTTCCCCCCTACGACGCTTATGATACCGAACGAGCGGAAATCCATATTCCATGCCGTTATACACATCTCGAGAATCTTTGTTTCGACGACGCTTTCATTACCCTTAAAATCTCGAACAGCTCTTTTCTTACGTTTTTCTTTCTTCAACGCTAAATGGCATTGTTCACAGTTTATAAAGAGTAATTATTGTTATTCGACAAATCTATTTATTCAAATATTATACTTATTTCAAGTTAACAATTTCTATTTGTTCTAAACCTAAAGAAGAACTTTCGAGAAGTCGAAAGGGTAGGGCGATATATAGCGACGGAAATAAAAACATGCGAGTCTTCCCAACTGCAAGGCGAATTATAAAAATCTACTTGAAAGTTCTGCGGCTTCTTCAAGAGAACGAGAGAGCGAGCGTCGAGTTTAGTACGTATAGTTGAGTCGTTGAATAATAGTTGAACGAACACTAACTTCCAATAACCCCGCGCTAAACTTTGCGCGTAACGCGTGGCTAGAATACACACATCGACGGGGGTAAGAGCCACACGCAAGAAAGTATAATACGCTTGTTAAAATTTTAAAACCAAGATTACTTATACGCGGCTTATTTCCACTTTATCGATGAATCAGACTCTCGATATTTAATTTAAAGCGAAATTCAAAATAATCGTTACAGCCGTGTCCGGCTTGTCTGAATAAAACATTGTCATTCGAATGTAGCATATATTTATTCGAGCGACAGAGGCTCTATATCAGTGGTTGCTCTGTATTAAATCCATCAAGTGTACACTTTTCTCTCCTTTAAATCTCCTTTTTCCTGCGGCACTCGATGGAAAACTCCTTATCGCATTTCCCTGTCGATACGAAATTTTCCCGTCTGCTAGGCAGACGCTGGATAACCCATTCGCCGTCCCCTATTCCTCCCTCCGTTCATATCGACGTCGAGACTTGGCTTGTCCTATAAATAAACGCCCTCCGCTTGCGCACTTGTTGCTGTAAACACACGGGAGAGAGAGAGAGAGAAAGACACTCGAGAGCCTCGCGATCGCGTAATCTCGAAATAACCCGCGTCACACGCATCATCAACCTCTTCCCCTTCCCTTCGCGCTCTCCCCTATCCGTTCACCCTCCTCTCACCGATATCGCGTAATCGGGTCATTAACAAGTACCAAAAATATAGAACGACTATGGCAGAGATCGGCGTCTCGGAGGCCGATGACGCGCGCGCGCGCGCGAACGAGTGCGGAGCAGAAGGGGGCGGCGGGTGTGGACTGCAGATGGATCGATACGCGGCCACACTTTTCCGCGGCTTCCTTCGACGCCGTCGCTGGAGCCGGCCGGAAGCCTCGGCCCCTGTCGCCACCGCCGCCAGGCTCGTGCGTAGGTGCCAGACAATCTGGCACGTACACCGGAGGACGGGAGGAAGGACGCCCCACGAATTTCTCCCTTATCCCCCGCCTGCCCGTCCGCGTCACTGATGCTTTCCTCCCTCCCGCCTTCCTCTCTATGTCCCCTGGCCATCAGCCGTCGATTCTCCAGGGAAAAGCCGAGCAGCTTGTTAACAGTTGGCACACGTATGTGCGACCCGCGTACAATCTATATGCCTATATCCCCGGGGCTTGATTCTGTAACTATAACGCGTGCGTTATGCCGTTCATATAAGCTTCTGCGCATGTGCAGAACCCAATTTTCGTTATGTATCGCGCGTCTCCTTCCAACTCGGATTTCGAGCTGGGGGATTCTCGACTACTTGGGTGCATCTCTCTAGGACTATACGTATATCAATCTCCCGGTGCAATGGCCGCTATACGTCCAATGAACAAGTTTCTTATCCTCCTGGATAATCACATTAACGGTCTATCAAATATCCAAGCTTCTCCTTTTCTATTACGTTTTTCCGTAATGCAAAGTAATCATTTCATACGCATTAAACCACGGGCAATTTAAAATGTAAATACCTTCGCAGATGTGCACTTCTTTTTAATCTCCCTCCTAATAATAATAAGCTTTGCTTTTATTCCGCGAATAAATTTTCAATTAAAACACACGACGAGTTTCAATTTACAATATTCACTTATGTCAATCGTCGCTTGTAATTAAACTACAATGTTATTCCATTAAATTACTCCTTTCGTTTACTTGCTCATCCAACCTCGAATTTGCATGTATAAATTACGCGGCGATATATAATTTATATTTACACACCCTTATTCAATCTACGCGAGGGCGAAAAAGGCAAAAAGATAAAAGGGGAAGAAAGAGAGGGAGAGAAAAAAAATTGTTCAATTATCCGAAATTCTAGCGCGCGATAAATTCCAGTCAACCTTTCATCCCCCGTACATATATCCATACGGTACGACGCCCACGTCCAACGCTCCCTCGGCTCTTACGTGCACTGAGAGAAAAATATAGTTGAGGCAACTAAAAGCTGTACTGTTGAATTTCAGCAACCAAAAATACTGTTGGTTTGACAGTACAGCTGTTGACTCAACCGATATGCTATTGATTTGATAGACGCGCTGTTGTTTCAATACAAAAGCTA
>JAPYYQ010001590.1:0-45689 GCA_030522585.1 Anagyrus pseudococci
TATATATATATATATATATATATATACGCAACGCATTTCTCGATTGATTATCAGACCCTCCACCTGCGCCGCCGCCAGTTTCTTCGTATTGCCATTTTTTTTCTCTATTCCTTTTTCTCTCTTTTCTTTTAGATGTAGTCTAAAGATAACGAAGGCCGTTCGAAAATAAGTCGCCACTTGTGTTTTCCTCCCGTCTCCCCCTCTGTCTTTCGCTCTGTTTAGTTCCACTATATATTTGAAACGGAATTTCAGGGCTACACGGGCCCTCGGTATTACCCCCGCAGTCGGATGGGGCATCGAGATGAAAGTTGAAAAAGCGAAATAGATGACGTCGCGATAAAACGGCTAGATAAAACGTAACGAGCTGTAATTCACCGGATATCTCGACGGCGTCGACTTTTCAAAACCACTCAATTCCCTCCGTTTCGTTTGTAAAAAACTAGACCTGCCGCTGTCTCACTCTCGAGAGAAAGAGAGAGAGAGCACGCGTTATTAACTATAATTTTCGAGCATGGGAACTCCCCCCTCTTCTCGACGCGTACATGACCCCTCCGAGAGCAAAAGCGCAAAGAAAGACGGTTGTACCGTAGCTGACCTCTTTCAAAGAAGAAAAAAAAAGAGGAAAAAAAAGCATAAAGGAAAAAAGTAAAATTGTCCGGGCCCTCCTTCGTCCCGAGAACTAGTAGTTCATTAAATTAACCCCGGCGAATCGTAAATTTCGTAGGACATGAAGAAGCCTCAAATTTAATCCACGCGCTTCTGTCATAACTTACGATACGCGTCGAATAATTCCAACTTGTTTTCAACGGTCCCCTTCTCCCGAAACTTTTTCAGTCATCCCTCGGCTTAACAAACTGGAAATGTCTAATAATAGAAACGCGCGCAGGCACGACCACGTGCCGAACGAAATATCATCGGTGTCGCTTTTAAAAAACTATAAGCTTACACTCCTCTATTAGCGTGTATATCGAGTCTTTCCAGCTGATAAGAAGTGTATTTCACACTTTTCCCTCTCTCTCTAGAGGTGAATTTGAGTATATATCGATCGAATGTACGTCTGCAAGCGATAAGTGCGACCCGATCGTGTATGGACATCGAGGAGAGAGAGAGAGAGGTAATAGAATTTTTATCGATTCGTCGCAGGTGGCGGTTTTTGTTGAAGCTCAAAGATAAATGCCGTTGATAAGGCTAAAGTGCACTTGCGTAATTCGCCCGCGGCGCTAATCTTTTTCGCTTACAGGCTACAGCCGTGATTTTTCGAGAGCCCCGATGATAATCGATGAGAGATATGTATGTTCACCCACCCCTCCCTCCTTTCTGGTGTTAAATTGGAGGACTTTGAGAAGAGAGAGTGGACTTTATTCGATTTGTTGCAAACACGTTCGCAATGAGATCGTTGCTTATTCGTCATGCGCGTAATATTAATTATGAAACTCGCTTAAAAGTGCAGAAGTAACTTGTGATTTTCCAGCGTATGGGCACATTCGAAAGCGGCTTCTTTTTTTTCTTGTTTCGATGGTCACACTTAACGTCGCCCGGCGCGCACTCGTTCATTAATGTAATAAGCATCCGTTTACGAGCTACCCACTTACAAACTATTCCCCCCCCCCATCTAACAACTTCATTCCCCGGTTCTAACTTTCCTTCAAACGAACTTTGTAACCCGGAAACGAAAAAAGAAAGAAAGAAAGAAAGAAACCAGACTCCCGTTAGTTTTATTCCAGTCATTGCATACCGAAAAAAGAAAGAAAAGGCACATCAGCAGGCATATCATTTTCAACAAGCCGATCATCGGAGCGACGCTGTATAATGAGAAAGCCGGGCGAGTACAATGCAGGCGTATACACGCATTCCGATCAAGCGAATAATCAGTACAGAGGGCAGCCGTATAGAGCATAAGCATTAGCATCTAGCGCAGCGCGAAAGCCATATTCCGATTGCCGTATTCTCGCGCGAAAAAACATATCCCACGCGGCGTTTGTCTCTCTCTCGTGTTTTCCTCCGGCAAAGGTTATAAAATCGCAATTACGCGCTCGCGCAGCGCGAATTATAACGACAATTAAAGCCGCCATGCATGCCTGACTCCTCTCTGTACCCCCCCTCTGTCTCCCCAGTGAATCTCGTACGGAAAAACTCAATCAGCAGACAAAGAGCGAGGGAGGTCGCGCAGGTCCGTTGCCTGTGGTGCAAAAGAAGAAGAAGAAGCGGAAGCGTGTTCCTCCAAGTGGAGCAAGCGTCTCTCTCTCTCTCGAGGGGGAGAAAGGTGCGAAGGAAGTGGGAGAGAGACAGACAGGAGGTGGGGGAGAGCGTAAGGTGCATCGCGCCTCCGACTTTTGCCGTTACGTCCTCGTCGTTTACTTGGCTGCCCTCCTCCTCCTCCTCGCAGCGCCTACCTGCCATCTCCGTATAAATCGCGCTTCGGTCTGTGTGTGTAACCAGAGAGAGAGAGAGGAGAAAGCAGCAGCAGCGAGAGAGTTTCGGGATGAAATTTCTTTTTGCCGAGAAAATTTGCGGATACTCCGCGCGCGCGTTCCGCAGCGAGGATTTTTATTTGCCACCTCGCGGCCGCTGGAATGTAAGCGCTTCTACGAGGCTACACACCTGTGTGGCCGGAATAATGAATTTTAGTGTACTACACATATCCTGCTGCAGGTGTCTTGACTTTCGGCTGTTCAATTACAACTCGCACCCGAGCGCAAGCCTCTCTTTCTCTAATGCGGCGATCGTCGAGTTAACTCGTTATGCTCTTCCTCTTTCTTCTTCTGTTCCTAACGTCCGCACTCGCTATGTGTCTATGTCATTACGCAACAGTGAAGAGAATTAAAAAAAGGAAACGTTCGTCTTTTAAGATATATGCACAATGAGCGATTATCATAAATCAAGAGACTTGTGAAATGTATTTTTATATATTTTTCCTCGATACAATCGGTCTGTGGCTTATAAGACGAGAACGTCGAGTAGTACACGCGCATAAACGAAATCTAAGAAAACAAAACAGAGAAAAAAAAATATTAATTTCCAAGCTGGAGAGCGATCGGTAATATAATTTCATGCAAAATTGCGAGAACACGAGAGGCATAGAGGGTGGTGGGATGTCGGACGTTTTCATTGTAATAGTCATGAATACATGAATCCCCAAACGGCGATACACACGTTTATACATGTATATATATACCTACGCGTGTGTATATATATAAATATATAGGTATCGGTCGTATGAAATTTTAATGAGACAAACATTGAATAAAATATAAGGTTCAAAAGCTAAGGAAGCCTAGAGCCGGTTATTTTCTAATACATTCCTCAAGACAATCATCAACTGTCCCTACCCTCTATCCCCACCTCCTCCCGAGACTGGCAGCGCAGTCCAACCTAATCTGACCAAAGGCCCCTATATACATAGAGGAGTAAAGAAAAAGAAGAAGAAACCGGGCGATATCGGCATCCGATTTATTCTCGAATCTGTTCGTGCATCTACATCATATCGGTCCAACGGCGTCTCTCTTTTAAGCGAATTTCAAGTGCACATACGGAAGTAGGAAGAGCCGCGCGCGTGAGCCTGAACTTTCGCGTCCTTCCTTTTCTTGCGCACGAGCGCGCGCAGCGGCAGCACAAGGCTTGTTCCCTATATATATATAACACAGCCCGCAGCCGCGCCTATGGTGATCGCTAGAGCGTAACGCGGACAACAATCGGCCCCCCCTCTCTCTCCGTATTATCGTTGGCGCGCATCTTTTCGGGCGCGAGGATGAAATTCCGGCTCCCGCCCGCTTCTCTTCTGCTCCTCTTTTTTTTTTCTTCTCCAACCGACGTTATTGTTATCATATTGTTAAGGAGCGGACTTTTCTCCTTTGGCTTTGGGGTGGGGGGCACCTTGTAAGCATAAGGCCTTTGTTTGCCTTTAGGCATTGTGCCTTGGCAACAATGTGTATTCCCCCTCGATTATTAGCGAGTTATTTGGACGTTCCTCTTCTTTTGCCTCTCGTTGCTTCTCTCTTTCGTTTTTTGTCTTTTCTTTTTTGGTTTTGTGCGATTCGCGAAAATCTCGTTTTATTATAATTCCCGCGCCGATGCCGCGGTTCGGCTTAATTAATTCGAAGATTTTTTGTTTCCGTATACGAGCCCGAAGTTAATCTCGGTTAATTAAGAGTAATTTCAATACGACTTTACATGGAAGGCCTGCAATTTAAACAGGCTCGTACGAAATATCGGAGTTTCGCGTGTAATTGCATTGAGAAAAGAGAGAAGCAGAGAAGAAAAGAAATGGCAGAAGAGGAAAATGGCAAGCGATCGGCGGTTCAAGTTCAAAATCACTCTTAAAAAGCCTTCCAGGATACACTTATCGTCCCGAGATTGCAGACGGGGGCGCAAAGTCTATAATCAACCGGTGTATATCTCTTGTTCTTTCGCGAAAAGCACAGGCGAGCTCTCTCGCGATCAAGGCCGTGGCTTAAAAAATAAAATGAAAACAAACGCAGCTTCGTAAGCTCGCTCCTAGCAAACAAAAACGGAGAAATTAAACGGACGCTCAACAAAATTGAAAGCTATGCACGCTATGTCTCATTGGCGCCAATAACCCAGTGACCGAGAGGTATACACTCGAGTGGCCCACGAATTGGGCGACGAGCATTAATCGCTTCTGTAATTTCGAGCGTGTAGTCTCGAGACCTTGCCCCGACGTTACAACTCTCCGGCTCGGCTTTAATCGGCCACTTCCGAGAACGAGACGGACAGAGTGAAACAAAAAAGAAGCCGTTAATGCTCGGCACGAGCCAAGGAAAAATCGAGGGTATACGAGATAATAAAAAAAAAAGTCAAAGTCGAGCGCGCGCGTAAATACGCAAAATTCGTCTGCAGATATGCATAGTAAAAGCGGTTGCAAACGCACCGCCCCCCCCCCCCCACCGCTATAATCGCTCATAAGCGCACGTTCGCACGCCGCCTCTTGGCGCACGTGCGCGCCTCCTAAGGTCGTTCGTTTAATGCCTCCGACGTTATAATACTCGACGCTCGGCATTATGGTAAAGAGGCTCGTGAAAGTCAGCTGGATCGGTCAGATCTCGGGACAAGGAAGGGGGGGGGGGGAAGAGAACGCCTGTTTTTTGGGCGTCTACATTGCTGGCGGTAGAGGTTGTCCGAAAAGCGAAAACATCTCGCAATACGCGTAGTTTCACGATGTAATACCGGCTATCGCTCTGCCATCGTTGAGAGAAGAAAAATAACAGGAGCGTTTGAAATGTCTCGATCACGCGAGTATCTTCCTATGTACAACGAATGTTTTGTTATTTTTGTTAAATTCTTTTATTTTTTTTTTTTTTATTTTTTCGTGAAGAGTACAAGGAAAATGACGCGTGATCTTATCGAGTGATATATATCTACGCACAATACTAGAGTCGGCCGAACAAACGTCTGTGTCGCTCAATTGCGCACTTGGGGGATGGGGGAGGGATAAGTGCTTGTACAAGAGGTATCAGCTGCGCGTCCGGTGGCAGTGCTAAGAGAGCGATAAAGCCGATTAACCGACAGATTAGAGAAGGTAATCTCGGCCGGACATTGGAACAATAAATGAAAAAAACAGAAAAAAAAGAATAGCAATGACGCGATCGACGATTCGCTATAAATCCCGGGATTCGCGATATTTTTTTATAAGCCGCCTACGCGGAAATGTATATTTGTATCGAGATTTGAGACGGCGTGCAACGTTATTCGATTGATAATACACGCATACATTCGACGTAGAGTCACTCTCGTCTAACTGTATGTCGAGCGCGATAGAGAAGCGATGGATATAAACGCCGCGGTAATTGCGCGTATTGAATTTCAACGCAGCGCTGTGGGCCGAGCCAACCGGATTAATTGCGTGAATCGGTGGAAAGAGTGAGAGAGAGAGAAGAAAAAGAATCAATGCAGAGGAGGACTCCGACACAGTGGCACACTTGCGCCGGCTTATCCGTTTGCTCCATATAAAACAAACGGCGGCGTTTTATAATGATACGAGCGTCGAAAAGTCCTGTACGCGCATTCCGCGGCTGTATAGATCGAAACAATCGGCGACCAATCTCCGCATATACGTACACATATCCGTACGAGAGCAGAGAGCCTAGTGGATTGCTTGTCCGTCCGCCGAATAAGGTTAATATCGGCGTGGTCGGGTCTCCTTATATGAGGTTTCGCTCCTTGCCCGGTATATACGGCCCCCGAAGAGTGGGGGGAACGAGCGGACACAGGAGAGTGACGAGGGGAGGGGCGCCCGAGCACCGGTACTTCCTCGGACGCGAAAGTCGATCGCTGCCCGATAGCCGGGGCTCTTACACACACAGTCAGCAGGAGGGGCATATACGCTCCAACTCGAGAGAGATAGAGAGAGAGCTTGCTCTGACCGCGAGAGGTAGGCGAATGTAGGTTGACGTCCTTCTTGAAAATGAGCCGGCATTCGGCGAATCGATATATACGCTCTCGAGCCCGGGATGGTCGACTTTCGCGGCGTATATATATACCTGCTGCTGCTAGAGCGCTCTTCGCTGCCGCTATTGCGCCTCTCAAAGCCGCTTAATGGCCGTTTTAATTGGTTTATAAAATAATGGAACGTCACTATCGACGCGCCCGACCCGATTATACACGCCCGTCTCTCGATGTACATATTGCTTTTAGGTCTCCTCTCTAAACGCATGAGATGCAACGAGTGACGCGCACGAGAGAGAATGTGTATGTACGTTGTCGTAGTATGCGCATAGCGCGATCATCTTATACTCTCAGCCCTTGGCGTGAACTGGAAATGGTTTGCCAACTTTTTTTTTTTATAAGAACCTGGACACCTATAAATTACAACTTGTTCTTCGCGTTCGTTTTTCGACTAAGGGGGAAAAAATGCAAACTGCCAATGCAAAAATCAAAACGAGCTAATGCGCGCGCGTGCGCGTGGACAAAAAATTGTTTACCGAGCGCGCGCGAGCTATACGTATTGGCATATTTCGAGATTCATTCGATCGTAAGTTATGTACGTCCCCGTCGCCTTTTTTAAAGTGTTTTTTATCCACTCGCTCGACGACAAGTCCAAAAATTTGACCTGACGCTATAACGCTAATCAGCATATTTTATTAAGGGGAGTGAGAGAATGAAAAGAACGGAAGACAAAATTTAAATGCTTTTGACAGGGAAGCATTTGGAGTTGGCAATTAAAAATGTAGCCGTACCACACCGTTAAACGTAAATTAAGTCGGGAGTCGAGTCGTCGTCAAGAAGTACGGGGGGGAGTGCGAGCGTTAGCAGGGGCCAAGACTGCCTGCTGATTAATACGTCGGCGCCACTGTGAGCACGTGGAGAAAGCGCAATTTCGAGGGGAAGGGGGATAGAGAGACTTTTCATCCGGCGATGACGGAATGCGTGCTTTTTTTTTATCGCTCGTGCGAATTGCGCGAACCGACGCTATAGTGCATTTCGATTTGGCAAGTCCGTGTATTAACATTGAAAAGCACGCGGGACACGGAGAGAACACGAAGATCAATGCAATCTCGATGAGATATCGAAAGGTTTGCTCGCTTACCCGAGGCCCTCTTTTCCTTAAGCCGGCCCATTGATTCGAGATAATATTGTTTCCAGCCGATGATTTTCTGCATTTCGATTGTTTTTCCCGAGAAAATGCAAGCCGAATGAAAATGGATTCGTGTATACGAGCGCATTGGCGTGTGTATAACGTGATAAAAATAAGCCGTCGCGGCTTCTTTTCAAACCTCTGACATTTTTTTTTTCTTCGTCTAATTTTGTTGCAGGATATTAGGAGTGAAAGTTTCTTTCGCTCTAAGCTGTATGCAATAGAAAAACATTCGAGAATAACGAGGGAGATAGTGCTTATTGAAAAATCCATTTGCACGCTTTAAAGCTTTCCGGATTCTTGGAAAATCTTTCTCCCGGCGGGCTAATATACTGATTGCGATAGGCCGACTGCGGAAATTGAATTCTCTCTCCTCTTCCGAAGCGATAACAAATGGAATTTTAGGTTACGCCGCAGTTGCGATTGTTACTCCGCCGCAGCGTTGCATCGCTATGAGCAAAGCAATTTGGAATGCTTATTCCGAGAGAGAGAGAGGGATTTACAATTTAAATGCACCCGGCGCGATAAGTTTTATAATCAACGGTTTTATATTTAATTGTGACTCAATTGCTTATATAGCCGTCGTAGATTTTTCGTAATTTGTTCAAAATGACAAATAGACGCGCGCGCGGCAGCGGCGAAGAAAAATACAGTTAAAACTGTAATTAACGATCCGATTATAGCGGCTTCTGGCATTGACCAAATGCCTTGGTATATTTCAGGTTTGATCCACGTGGTGATAAAATAATCTTATTTCTTTTGAAAACGAAAAAAAAAACATTAGAGAACAAAAAGGGAGATAATTTGAAAAAGCAAAAAAAAAACAAACGAATATTGTAACAATAATTGAGGAAAAGCAGTTTTCCTTGTGGTTGGCACTATATGCAAAAATAAAAGCGAACGAGCCGCGCTCGGGGAAGAAGTCAAGGCTGCGCCCGCTGAAAGATTAATAGCAAAAACAACGGCCCGTTAATAAAGTCGGTGTTTTTCTTTTTCAAAAAACAATCGAGTGCGAACGCCGGTAATGACTACGACGATATGCTTGTCTTTACGCGTTTTGGAACAAACGATCAAATTTGAATTGCTTTATTCGATCAAAAGACGCAGCGAAAAAATGAAGGAAGAATTATGCAGGTAAATTGTTAAACAAACTTAATAGAGATATTACGCGGTAAGGTTCGCATCACTTTTACCCATATGCATACATATATTCCGGTCGGTCTTAATTGAAAACTGAGTCACTTGAGCGACTGCAACGCTGTTGCTTCAATCAGTGCGTGACTCAATCTATTAAGAGTTAAAAGACACTTGATACGAGGAGAAAATTCGCCTTATACGTCAGGGATGGTGTAATTTTTTTTTCCTCCATCTCCTACTCGGTACAAGCTCTATTTATTTCACCACACGTGCGCGAGCGTTCCCCAAAGCACAGAAAAGAAAAAGTTTCTCTAGGCCTATACGAAGTAAATATAACTTTATTCATAGGATTCGAAAGGAACGTAAACATATATACAAAAAGAAAGAGAGATATTATTCTTTTATACAGTCGCAAATAGTCGCATGCGCAGAATTACAAGCTGGCGATCCGCGTCTCGCCGTACACAGCACGTATCTACTTACGCAAACAAGTATAGCCGACGTTATTCTACACCGCGTCCGTTGTCTTCGCTCTCTCCTCTCCTCGACTCTTTCTATTGACATTATTTCTTTCTTCTCGCGCGCATGTATCCGACTTTTTTCTCCTCCCGCCATAAACATACATAGCCAACAAATCAATCGACAAACCTCAAATCTATCGCTTATTCTAGTCGCGCTATTAACCCTCCTACGAAAAAAAGAACCCTATTAATAATTCGCAACTCCGTCTATCGACTTCAAAAGCGTTAGCCGCATAAAGGATCTATAGCAACGGCAGGAGACAAGCAAAAAAAAAAGTGAAAAGGCCATTATTCGCCGCTTTTAGAAAGCAGTCAAATGACAATAGCCGTAATAATCGCGAGTATGGCCAATGAAGGGGGGGGGGGAAGCCGATGGTCGCGACAGGTAAATAGCTATGGCTAAATAGCGCGTATATTTTCCGGATGCAGTGCGGCTCTGTGTGTGTATACACTTGGCGGCAGTGGCAGCCACTAGGATTGGCAAACGGAGGGGGAAGGCGGCAGGTATGCGGAGAAAGTAGCACCGCGCCGCGAAAACGCGCTACGGTCAACGTACTCTCCTCTCGACGGCGGCTATAATATTTTTCCGGCCGAAAAGAGCCGCGCCCGATTACAGCCGCTTGAACCGTAGTGTTCGTTTATACACACAGAGAGGGGCTCTTGTAGAAACGAAGAAAGCTCGGGTTCGCACGATTTACTCGGCTAATTGGCGAAACGTTTCTTTTTTCTTTATTATTATTCTTTCGCTACTACCGACGCGTTGCGAGGGAGGGGGACGAAGATGTCGTCGTTGTCGCGATAGATGTTTACCCTGTCCCGATGAGTCCGCGGTATACACGATCGCGTGTTATTGCCGATGCAAAGTCGCTATATGCGCTTCTTTTTTTTTCTGCGAGCGCTATAATACACTCGGCTAGCCGGAGCTGTGTTGTTGTTTTGCTAGAATGAGAGAGGGGAAAAAAGTCAAGGAACGGCCTTTAAATTTATTTAACGTATACGCGGCTCGAGAGCTCGCATATAAACAGTCGCGTTCGGGGATAAATAGTTCAAGCGCTTCCTGTTTAATTAGCTTAGTTATGAAACGTGCTGCTTCTCGTATACACCTCTCGAGCTATACGGCAGTAGTCGCGAGATCGTTTTGAAAGTTAAGTAATATCGCGCTTCGGAAGAGAGAGAGAGAGACAACTTTTCTACACTCGAGAGGTCTACGGAGGAATCGTTAAAACTCACGTCTGTTAATCCCCCAAGGTTTCCCCGATCGTCAGTTTGAATTCATCAATTTTTTCGTTCTCCCATCTCTCTCTCCCCACCGCTCACGCAAGGAATGTAATTAAATTTAAAATCACCTTGTCCCAAAGCCATTCCTTTCTTTTTTTATACTTTACATCCACGTCGGTTCTGAACGTCATCGATATATGTCGATCGAGAGCGCCTAAACATCGTTTTCCGGTAGAACTGAGAAAACGAGTTTTTCTCTCGTGATACACCTGAAAAATCGAGGAGAGGGGGGGGGGGGAAGGCCTTACGTTGGCGCCTCCGGAGGTAAAAAAAAGGACATATGATTTCCGATTTAACAGCCCGATCGGTAGCAATTTGAATTCCAAATGAAAGTGAAACCCGCGTAAATGCAGCGTTTCAAACGTCACGAATCCTCCTCAGGTCGCTCTCGATTCATTGAGAGCGAGAATCTAGAAACGTCGCTGTCGCGCGTGGGGGGGGGGAGGATCGCTTCCTATCATTGGGTTAATAGAGCCGGGATTTCTTTCTGCGGATTGCATGTACATAGTCGCGCGAGTACTTTTTACTGGGAGCGCAAAAACAAAACAAAAATGAAGAGTAAAACGCGTGTTCGCCATACAAAAGGGATTTCCATTTTAGCGCTAAACCCCCCACCCCCTCTCGCCCCGTTCGTAATAGCTACCAGGTGAGAGCTCGGCGCGTGAGAGCTATTCAAACGACGCTCGGCTCTGATAATGAAGTGGGCTTTGTTCTTTTTGTTTTCGACCGACTCTGGTATTTGGGTAAAAGTCACGGATCGAGCGGGGGAGCGGGGCATTTGGCTATGGTGTTAGAGACGTGAGAACGAGATGGGGTAGCGTGAGACTGCGGGTTTACCGAGTACGAGAGTTATTAAAGTGATATGTGGAGAGAGAGAGAGAGAGAGAAATTTTCTTTGTTGCCTGTAGGTGTGTTTGTTTGTTTTTTTTTTTTTTATATCCTACGCCGCGAGGGAAATTTTCTTTTTTTTCCCACTTTTCTTTATTCCTTTTAATCGCTTTGTTCCTTCGGAGAATTATATTGCTCATTATTGGACGCCATGATTCACGAGTTTTCTCGCGAAGCGATCTTGCGCCGAGTCATTTTTTTTTTATTTCTTCTTATTTATCGAATTATTATATTATTGTATTGACATTGCGCTAGATAGGGATCTCGGATAAGCATCCGTTCTTTTTTCCCTGCTCTCTTGAGCTGTTGTGACGGCGCGGAAAAACAATAAAGTTCGATTGATTTTTCAAGATTATATTTAGACGATTTTTAATTTCGATACGAAAATAAAAGCTAGTTTTATCTAGCACCACTGGTTTCGGTATCGTTTTGATAAGCGCGCGTATTTAAGCACACATAGATAAACGTATAGGTGCTTAGCGAGTTTTTATTGCCGCGGTACATAAATATTAGACAAAAAAAAATCAATTATCAATTCCAATAGTTTCTTTGCACTTGTCAAACGCTATACTTTATTGATATAGCTTTATCGCTTTACTTATGAAGAAAGACGTGCGTGTTTATCCATTTTTAATAAAATCTTTTAATTAACGAAAAAAACAGCTCTCATAACCATTTTGCTTCCGTTGTTTTTTCGTCTTTCTCTGTCGCGAGGGAGAAAAAATAAATTTAAAAAATATATTTGCCATTTAAATGTACGTTACAAAGTGCATCTCGCGTTCGAGCGATCTTTTTTTTTCTTAATGACGGCACTTAAGCAAATCATACCAATTAGACTAGACACATCGAATTGCAAAAAGTTATTTGTGTCATCGATGTTACGAAATACTTTATTCAAAATCAGCCAAACGCAAGAAAGCGCTTATGGCATACATTCGTAGACGTAATGCACTGTGTATACATTTACTTTTATCAGAAAAATCATGATTTTAAATAAAACATCGAGCGTTTCAATCTTATTGCAATTCATCCATTATATCCAATTACGTAAAAGCCGTCGGTGTACGCGAGAGAGCTCAATTAACGTAGAGAAAGAGGTAAAAAATAAAAGAGCAAAAAAGAGAACCGTTGACAGAGAGCACTTATCCGGTCAATTTACGTCAAAATCCCATCAGGCACATCAACTTTCGACTGCGGCGCTCGGTTTTATGTTTAAATAAAAAAAAAAGAAGCAAGCCTCATCGCGAGGTAATAACTCGCAGGGCGTTTTTAGATCGACTTTCACTTTCTCCTGCGGCACGTATATAATACAACAAAAGCCAAACAACGCGACGATCATTTCCGAGGAAGCGAGCGTTTATAAAGCATATACGAGATGCGCAGCGCGTGTATGAAGCCGCGAGAGGACGGAGATGACACATCGTAAGAAGAGGGACACGAGGGGGAAGGTGAGGAGAAGAGCCTAGGCACAGCGTTGCACTGGCATCGCTTCCGGCGCAAGAGGAGGCGCGCGTCTTGAATTCGCGATCGATTCCCTCGATCGTCGTTGTCGCTCGTGGCAATCGCCCCCCTGCTATACCATAGCGTGACTCGCCAACGTAAATAAATGCCGATCTAAAGCCCCTCCTCCTCCCCCTTATTTATCCTGCTCGCGGAGTCGCGGACTATGCTATATAGGTGTACAAGAAAGTTATGGCAAAGCTCTCTCTCTCTCTCGAGATATTGAATAAGTTGTGTGTTTTCGCATTGAATCACGTTCGGTTCTTTTTAATTGCGCGTGCGGGGGGGGGCTTATCGCGCTTGGAAAAATAATGCGCGACGTAGAAGCGAAAGACTACCGGTGAAACGATGAGCTCATTGATCGATTGTCCGTTTATCGGGTGCTTGCTGGAAAGCAACGCGAGCGACTGGAAGAGAGAGAGAGAGAGAGAGAAAGGTGCGACTTATTAAAAATGTAGCCGAGGCGGATTGATAATAATTTATTGACGAGACGATGTACGTGTTGCTGTAATCGCCTTTTTATTCCACCGACTGCAGAAACACACTCTCTCTCTCTTTCTCATTCGCGCGTATATTCGACCAGGAGTTATTGCGCGGTGTATATATGTATATATCGGTGGAAAATTCACCTGAATCCCTCGGCGCGGTAATCGCAGATCTATTAATACACTTTCTCGGGATGTAAGTCTGTGTGTTTGAAAGCAAAGTAATAATATTTAAGTGTCGTACCAACTGAACGATCAAGCGTGAACGTTGCGCCTTTGAGAAACGAGATATAAATCTTGATGATTGCTTATTTCATTTCCTTTGAAAATGTATAACTCCGTGATAAATCGCGGCTGTTTTTATTTTGCTTATTCTATACATTTTAAACGCGACTTCGATTGGGCGTTTGCTGATGAATCTCGTTCGTGTTTAACGGGAAATAGTGACAAGGTGCGATTTGATAAATTTTTTAATATTTAGGATTTTATGTAATTGGACGATTTTTATCTCGAGCTTGATAAGTTTGGAGCAATCGCGGGCGTATCTATTGATTTTCACCGAACGACAACAAATTACAAGCGACACAAGTGTTTTCTATTATTAATCGTATACGAAAAAATTTCCGCAATATATTGTTTGAATCATTACAACCTTTTTATTATCGGGCAAAGATTCCTCAAGAAAAACATTACGTTTATTATGAAAGCTTTGAAGTTATCTAACGATCGGACGTTACGAATTGAATTTTGTAATCTGTTATTGAAAACTAACTATTTTTTTTCTTGGTATTTCAAATGTTGAAAAAAAAACAGAGTTACAAAAAATGCCTATCTTTACATTTCAGATCGTCAATAAAGCATAGAGGAATTTTAATGGAAAACGGAAATGCATTAAACTAGTTTAACGCCAAGACGCATAATCACAAAATAAAAGTTGACTTTAGCGATAGAGAGAGATGAAATTCTCGGTTATTCGGTATTCGTCGCTGTTTCTAAAACTATACGCGGTCCATTTGAAAGGTCTTTTGCGTAAAACTGTCAAATGAGAAACTAACACAAGGTCAGTGGGTTAACTGCTGAGCAAACTTCATTGCAATAAATATATTGAGAATTTCAATAATTTCGCGTAAAATAGCATTAATAGATAATAATTGCTCTTTTATTTTAATAAGAACCAGTTTAGCTGATTAGCACTTTTTGCCGAGAATAACGACGTTTTTTGTTTCGAAAATAATGAATATCATTGAAAAGCTTATGAGCTTTCAAAAGCGTTTTTTCTTTTTTTTAAGAAAAAAGCCATACATGACTAAATCCCTCTGGTGCTTCATAAATCACTAGAAAATCTTTAACCCGGCCGTTTCATTTATTTCCAACGATAAGCCAAAGCCAAAAAGAAAAAAAAAAGAGGGATAATAAAAGAATAGCCGGGGCATTTTATGCATATTATATAAATGAGCGTCCCGGAGTCTCAGAATATTTTTTTGTTGCTGCCGCGCTGCTATACTTTTTAATGCTCATTCATCATTATCTTTACAACAACACTGCTTCTCACTCAAATTTAATTTGCATCTCTCTCTCTCTCTCTCTCTCTCTCTCTCTCTCTCTCTCTCCCTCTGCAATTCACCTTGGTGCGTTCATTAATTTTTTGTCCCCCCTCCGCTCCAATACACTCAACGCGACGAAAAGTAATCAAATGATAAAAAAAAAAGAGAGACTTCCGGACTCTCTGGCTGCTCTTAGCATTGAAGACGCCTACGTATAATAAAGAAGGAGTGAGAAAGTCTCTGTTACCTTTAGCCCATCCGGTAAGGACGTTTCCAAGATAGGCGACCTTGTAGGTGGGGTCATACTCGGTGATCGAGGCATTGCCACGGTGCCTCCTCCAGAGCTTGCCGAGGCCGCGCTTGAGCGACCTGAGGGTGCGGCTGCCGAGCTCCGAGCCGCCGCTTAGGACACTCGAGGAAGTCGTCGTCGTCGAGCTAGAGGCGAGGCTGACCCGGTCGACCGAGTCGAGGCTCGCCCGGCGCACGATGCCCAGCTCGAGCTCCGTCTCCGTCATCTCGTCGTCTTTAACCGGCTCGGCCACGACGTCGCCCATCGTCCCCTTCATCTCGGTCTATCGTAATCTCCGCTCCTTTCAACTGCTTACTCTCTATATCACTCGCTCTGTCTCTCTTATCCTTCAACTCTTCAGCCTCTCTCTCTCTCTCTCTCGTTCACTTTTAGTCCTCGTCGATGGCGATCCGCCTGAGAAAGACCATATTGACCGCGCGCGCTTGAGACACACTCACCGGGCGTCCTTCGCCGCGCTCTCGTGGACGCGCGTTTAAAAGCAAGTTGAGCGAACTTTCAACTGGTATTATATGAACGCGCCAGCTTAACGAGCCGCGCGCGCTTCTGGACTGGCGTACGGCGCGAGCGCTGCTCGGGCATTGACGATTTCGCGGCTCATCGCGAAGCACCGAGCCCCCCGGCCGGTGTTATTAATCGGCTGCTCGGCCCCCACCAGGCGCCCACCTCTCCCCACCCACCCAGGCTTCTTCGACGACTACGAGCCGGCGCTTACACCTCTGCCCCGCTTCTTCGCCCGATAGCTCTCTTCGACTTTATACCGACAATTTGCTTTGCTCTCTATTCTTTCTTTTTCTTCTTTTTTTTATTATTTGCTTTTTAACTTCCGAGATCCTATTATCTTGTCAACCTTCGAGACCGTATCATGGCTGTTCTGAAACAGAAAGAGCAGAATAGTTGGTTAAACGTATGTATGTAACATCGTGTGGGGCATAGAGGAAAATCGTGAGGGAAGGGGAAAGCTGTAGGTTAATGGGCTCGACTATTGAAACAAGTGCAAAGGCATTTCGTTTCGGAGCGACTCGTGGCATTTCGGAGACACACGTGCGTGCACAAGAGAGACGAGCCTCGAGGAATTTCGGTCAAATTATGAATTTACTCGCTCGTTGATATATATACAGCCGAAAGCCGGGAAAATACGGTAGCGCAGAAAAACA
The DNA here is from genome assembly GCA_030522585.1 of Anagyrus pseudococci. Classification (NCBI taxonomy): domain Eukaryota; kingdom Metazoa; phylum Arthropoda; class Insecta; order Hymenoptera; family Encyrtidae; genus Anagyrus; species Anagyrus pseudococci. The sequence goes on from JAPYYQ010001590.1 coordinate 16,409, forward strand.
ACACGAGATAAGACGCTCCGCTCGCATGTATACACACGTATACGAGCCATCTAACAATGACGTGCACGTGCGTGCATGTGCTTTATTTCTTTTTTTTTTATGCTTTTGTTACATAAAATCGTCGTAAAATAAATGTTGGAATATTTTTGACATCTACGAATGTTTTTTCTTTGAATCCAGCTCTGTTTACCAGGGGCGTTGAAGCATCAGCCGATTCTTTTTTTATTTTTTATTTTTTCAACGATTCCATGAAAGAATAGTACGAAGTAAAAATTTGAAAATTTAATTACGAATCAACTAGTTATTCAAATCGTCGCTCGTAGATCTTCGAAATCGAATCAACATCACTTTCCATAGTTGCGCGTGGACCCGAGAATTTTCCGAGAACACAGGTGACCAATAAATCCGGGCAGATTTAAATCATTTGAAAATAAGTTTACGAGTTTCTCCCTCCTCTAGAATCTTCTTTTCTCGTTTGGACGTCCCAGCCATTCCAAAAAAGAAATATCGATCACCAATCACAACATCGAGCTATTCGAAAGGCTTGCTTATAAAGAAATCGTCGAGATCCGAGTCAGAGAGTTCCATGGTTGATTACTTAATTGTGCAACGTCCACGAAGGCGCTTCCGAGAGCCGAGTTAAGCGACCGGTTAAGCCTGTGTGCGCGCTCGCATGTGTGTACGTATGTATATAGTATTCGCCGCCGGTTTTCTAATGTCCGTATAAGTCCGAGCGCGTCCAGCGTGTCTCGTTCACCACGAATTGCGCCTAAATTGTTTTAACATGCTGAATTAGCCGGTTGGAACGGATGTTTCCTTGCGTCGCGCGCGCCTGACGAAATTAACCCGTGTAACACTCAACAATATTTAATAATTCCTATATAAAATGACAAATTTTCGTAACGGTATAGATGCGTATGTGATCGTCCTCCCCCCTTTCCATCTCCATTTCCTTGTGTGTGTGTGTTTCAGAAAAAAAAATTGAGGAACAATGTATCATTGAATTATTTTGTAATCCAGGAGACGAGTTTCGTTATTTATTGTCATCGTGTCATTAGCCGCCGGTGTACATAACGATTTTCTTTTGCGTCATTCCGTTAATACCGGCGATATATAGCGGAGATATAAAAATAACACAAAAAAAGGGAGAGAGAGAGAGAGAAAAAAAAGCTGCAGCCGCACGTCATGAAAATTACGGAAATCTATATGGAAAGTGACGACGACAACAACAACAATGCCTTTCCGTATGCATACATCAATCAAAGTTATTTCCAAACCCCAAGAGTCCGCCGACCTTTAGGGGCACGTAAACACCTCTCTCTCTCCCTCTTGGCTGTTTCCGAGCCTCTTATCTCAAAGCAAAGACCGTAAATTCCGGATGGGGGGAAACACCAGCGCAGGAGTGCGGAAAAGGGAGTAAATCGCTTATAAGCTCTCCGATGCCGGAACACACACACACACGGCTCTTCGCGCACCATCGCCGCCTCTTGGCTTAACTTGCTCGGTTAACTTTCTCGGTTTCTCCGATCGGACGGATGGCATGTGCGACTATACGTACGCTTTCTTCCTTGGCCGGTGAAATGCAAGGCTTGCTTCTTCGAGCGTATGTGCTGAAATACACGTTTAACCGGGGGGGACTTTTGGAAATTTTGCAGGGGATCGCTTTATCTGATTATTCATGCTCGATGCGTCGTCGGCTCTTCTGTCTCTTTTTTTCTTCTTTTTTTCTTTCTTTTGGGGGAGAAAGAGAGAGTTTTCGGATCGAGGAATTCGAGAAAGTGGAATAAAAACAAAGGATTTTCATTTTGCCGATGGGCTTTTTTTCTCGAAAAAGAAGAAAAAAATATTTTTCAGTTGTCAATTTATCGTTGAAAAATGCGTCGTAGTAGAAAAGACTGGGGATGAAAAACAAACACACACACAAATGATGTAGAGAGGGAGAGAGATCTTATTCGAAACAAAAGGAATTTCGAACGATTAAAGAATGAGCGCAACGATTATGCAAAGAAAAATTTGCTTTATTGAAGCCACTTAATCTGTTGGGCTTGAAAAAATGCGAGCGCTCGTTATTAAAGCGTACACTGGTACAAACGCGTGATCGAGGCATTTACTTCGCGGCGATAAAAAAAAATACTAAAAGGAGGATGTTGTTCGCAAGCAAATTAACGTCCGCCGTGGAAATTAACAAAAATCTCAAGCATTGTCGTTGCTCGCGTTATCGTACATCCTTTCGCATTGTATTTCACGTCGTCGTGCAAATATTCATTAATAAGAGGCAGCCAGTTTGAAAATTAAAAAATCAAGCTCGCTTCGAGAGACTGTATATGCTTCGGACGAGCGAGTCACTGCTAAAAATGGATGAAACTGACAGGTACCATCAATAAAAGCGTATCGTTGGAGAACAACAAAACAATACGAAGCGCAGATGCAGGCATAATTACAAGAGAGAGCAAAGCAAAATGATGGAGTTGCCTTAACGAAAATCTGCGTACGCACATCGGCGAAGGACAAACTCGAAAGAGCTCGTTGTCCTTCCGGCTATATCAGTCGATTCAACCTGTGCGTCCTTCTTTCATTTTTTTCCCCATAGAGGTTCAAGCCGTACGTATGTAGTACTTTCGTTACTTGCGTATATATTCTTGTATGCTAATATTCAGTACAAGTATAAATTGCTGCTATCACCGCGTGACCACGTTAAAACTACTGTTTTTCCTTTAATTACCAAGCCGTAATAGATTCGAGGAATAAAATCGTTGATTTTATTTTACAAATATTCTCGAAAATCCACGAAAAATGGCTTTCTTGAGAAAAAGAAGGCACTTAAATCGCAATTAAACCTCGAAATTTTCAAATAAAAAATCGCTTAGGCTACTTGTGACGCAGCATCGCGTCCAACTTTATTATCTGCGGTTCTTTTCGCCTTTCCCGGAATCACCTCTCTACGACTAGTATCGAATTTATTACGGCTTCACGCATCGCTTCGTCACTTTTCGGCAACGGAAAGTAAAGTATTCTCCGTGAAACTTTACCAGAATATTAAAAATATCAGCCGAAAAACTTAATAAAAGAGGAGGCCTTTTCTATTGACGACATCGAGATTGTATTACTGAAATAAAAAGGGACATTGCACAAAGATAAAAGGTTCCCATCAGAGACACTAAAGAGTCTCCTTCGAATTTGACATAGAGACAGGTCGAGAGAGACGTGGCTTCATATACGTGGCGCACGAGTCGGGCCCGGCACGCGTGTGGAGAATCCTAAAACGAACCGGCTCTCCTCTTGTGCATTCCAAGGTCGTTTACTCTTTTCTTCTCAGCTTTGTGTGCTATTGTTACTTTCTTAGCGAATCCCCAGGCTTGAATCGTCGAAAGGAAGGTTCCTCTCTCGCGCGAGCGCGAGGCTATACGCTGATGCTCGTCGTATACACGTGCGCGCGTTAAAGCCCGTTTTGACAGCTGAAAGCGCGTGTTTAAGATTTTCGAGCTCAACGTATTTCGAATAATAATATTCCGGTTATTTTATTGAATATTCTAAATTTTTTTGCTCTCCGGTTTATCTTTGATTTTTCTTTTTTTTTTCATTTTAATGCTTCGATGTTTGTTTGTTTGTTCGTTATTGTATTTGCTCGGCGAAAAATATTTTTCAATATAGGTGTACTTTAGCGAGATATTGAAAGATCGCTCTCTTTGATTATTTGAATACAAGCGACGGAAATATTCCACTAATTTCTCGCTCGATACACAAAGCTTGATAATTCACGCATGATTGATCAATAATTGGCAAAATCTTCGAATACTCGAGGCGTTTCTGTTTGTTTTGAAATATTATAATACCTCGTCGGTATCTTTTTTAACCTTCAATTGTAAAATATTCAAATTTTCAATTTAAAACGCTATACGTCAAACTGAAAAGTCAAACAACTACGGAATCGGGCAAAGTAGCGGATAAAAGAGAGAAAAAAAAGAAGATGATTTGTGATTGTAAGCCACGCAGATTTTTTTACATAATTTTTCAATTTGAAAAACGTTAATGCCAAAAGGATTTAATTTTAATGATAAATATGAAAATATCAGCAGTCGTAATTTAACGTGTAAAGGACGCCCATATCGCAATGCAAAAATCGCATGCATTTTTACTTACGAGTCATACGTGCTTTGAAATTATTCAGTTTCATTAAAGTTGAAAAGAAGAAAAAAAAATAAAAAAGGAATATTAATCCTTTGTGCGGGGGAGCTTATGCGAGAACGCGATTTGACCAAGAATTTTCATTTTTGCCCGTGCGTTTTTTTTTACTGCCTCTACGTGTCGACGTGTTATTATAGAATAATACACATTTTTTCCGCTCGATTTTAATTAGAAGCCAAGATTGCAAAAGAGAGGGAGAGAGAAAGAGCGCGCGAGTGGTAGATGGAATTTTTTCGAATAAATTATCTATGACAAGAGCCGCTTTATCTTTCGATAATGAATAATTTCAGTTTCTACTTGCTTGCGCGCGCCACGGGAACAAGAAATCTAATGTCGCGCTCATCTTCGCTGGCTCTTCGTCACCTTCAATTACAGGTTTTTTTTTAGCGAGCACTTGAAATATCGATTTATTAATCATGACACAAGTGTGGAGGGTACTTGTATACAGCTTGACGGTTAAACTAACTGATATCCTTCGATTGCCAATCATATGTTTTTTCGAGTATACATCGCCAACAGTTGCATCTAGAAGTTTCGCCGCGTCGACTTGTACGCGTATACATATTTGTTCTTTCTTCGAAAAATTTGCACAAGTACATTTTTACACTAATGGAAACTACTCGCCTACAGAGCCTGATCAAAAATCCGATGAAATATATACATATATATATTTTCCCGAAGCACGTCTTATAATTCAAATGTACGGATGAGTCAGAGTACGGATTAATGTCCACCGATGCGCCACTACTACTGGCTTATTCAAACTGGGGCCTCAGATATTTCAGCTATACTGTGATGCGAATTCGCAAACACTTGATATTATAAATATTCAAGCTGCGGGGCAAATTTGAATGCACGGCAAAAATTTTCTCCGTCTCCTCTCCAGTTTCGAGAGACCAAGAGAGCGCAGAAAAGAAGAAAAAACCTGCAGCGCGAGCCATCGATCAGTGCCACCCAACATCAGCACTCACTTTTTTTATTTGCTCCCCCCCCCCCCCACCCCCCGTTTAAAAAGCTTTCCCGTTAACAAAGACGCGATTAAAATTTTTAATTACCGTCAGCCGCAATTTTTCCTTGACTGTCAAGCGATCGCTTAGAGAGAGAAAAAGAGGAAAAAAAAGCTGCCGAGTGTAGTATAGGCGCGTACACCGCAATGCAGTTTCTCCGCAACAGCCTGAAGTCGAGTACCTGTTTCTTCACCGTCATTCTCCCCCCCGGCTCACCTGTCTCGTAAAGTCCTTCCCATGTTTTCGTATTTATTTCTCCGATTACGTGTCCACTCGCATCACCGAATCAAGCCTAATCGTCTTGCCTACGTGCACGTAACCGTCGGGATTTCCAAAAATGCGCTCGTCAAAATTCGGTGCACGCAAAAGAGCTCGCGTATACGAGAGAGAGAGCACGCGGTAGCCGCGACACGATCAAGTTTTTCGCGGGCCTCGTAGCGTAACTCGCTTTTTTCTCTCTCTCTCTCTCTCTCTCTCTCTCTCTCTCTCTCTCTCTCTCTGTCGCAGTGCCAGAGATTAGGGTTTTTCTAGAAAAATCCAGATACTTCGATAAAGTATACAGGCTCAAGTGGCGTCTGATATAGACGACGAGAGTTATCGGCGCCTCTTTGTCAAGGCTGGCCCCCGGCTGATTACGAGATTGCCCATTTTTTTTTTAATAAAACAATATGATGATACAGGCGATATACTAAGTCTACATAACATGTATGCCAATAAACCCGTGTATACGATACTTGTAATCAATATTATCGTTTCCTAGGACTGATTTACGGATTCGATTGATTTGTTCCCGATTACTTGTGATCGCTTGTTAAGTAACAAGTGACATAAGACCTGCTAGCTCTGTCGATGCAATAGATGCACGAAGATCGTTTCTTCCCCCCCCCCCCTCTCCTTTTTTTATTTAGCAAATTAAGAAGAAAAACGAATGCTCGATTCAACGCATTTCTATAGATCGTAAATACACGTACTCATTGCTCGCGTCGAGCGATTAGAAAATAGCTTGGTCATTTGAAAATGAGAGAAGGACGAAAGAAGAGAGAAAAAAAGAAGCGAGGGAAGTTCCAAGTCATTACGTAAACGTAATAAAAGTCCAAAGAGCGAAGAGCATCATTACGTTTGTACAGATGTTTACCGCGCTTACTTTCACTCAAGAAAAGCGCCGATGGTCACGATAAACAGTATATCCCCCTCCTTCCATATAACGTTCACACAGACACAGCACAACGTATACCGATAGAGAAAAAAAAAGGGGGAAACAGAAAGAAGGATACAGTTTGTAAAAGCAATAGAATCGCATTTAACCAGTAATTAACATCGGCGCTATTTCGTTCTAGTCTAAGGACTAATCTAATCTACCTCCCTTTTTCTCTTTCTTTCTTTTTCTCTCTCTGCCATCCGTTAACCTCCTCCTCCCCCGGCAATGCTCCTGCCAATTAAGCCTAATTAAAAGCCTTTTCTTCGCGCTCGGCAAATGATTTTCGCGATCCTCAAATCCGCCCTGAATTAAATAGCCTTTTACAAGCAACGGCGACGACGACGAGCGAGAGATATAGAATAGCTGCCTCTGGATCTAATCACGGGCGCATTGAAGGAGAGGGTTGAAAGCCTACATCGTCATCTCTTAATCGGCGAACGGAGCGAGCAAAGTCGAGCGCGCGCATATAAAGCAAACGGTCTACATAAAGCGGCGACCGATGAAAATGACAGTCGCGCCTGTCTGCACCATATAGCTCGTAAGCAACTATACTAAGCGAGGCGTATAATAGCCCAACCGATGGCCTGCCGAGCCGTAAAAAGAGTGTTCTTGGTGTACGGTATAGGGAGAGAGAGAGAGCGCTTTAACGTTCCCGATTGACGCGACAATTAACGGTAACGCCGAGCCGTTAATTAGCAGTTCATTAACCAGCACCGAGCATGCTCTCTCTCTGTATCTTGTTGCGACTATTAAAGTTGCTCTGCTATGATTCCTTTTTTATTCATTGAAGGATCGGACTTTGTAGCGAAGAAAATAATACGCGTATATAGGAAAATTTTCGAAATCCGTCCACGTGACGAGCGGTCATGAGTTAATAACAATCGGTGGGGAAAGGGAGGGACTTGTTCATTTTTGAGATGAGAAAAATATTTGCCAGCGCCGAACAACGAGTAAAACAGCACGTACATTTGATTAGTTTCGCATTAGCTGATCCCTCACGTACATTGTAAACGACCTTCCCCTCTTTCTCTCTCTCTTCTCTTGGCTAATAACTATTGTTGCTTCTACGGGCATTATCGAACGATTTGTCAAGGCGCGTGTAAAACTTTGAATATTTCATTACCGATACGCGCGGAGTTGGAGAAAAAAAAAAGAAATCGAAGTATTCGAGGTCGCGATAAATATATACGTATTGTACGATCATTGCTTTCGAATTATTTTTCACCTATTATATTACCCTGTATAATAACAAGTCTCAATTTCATTCCCTCAAGTATATAGGGCGTCCAGTCCGAAAAAGTTCGATAAAAACGAAAATCGCTGGTTATCTTTTGAATCGAATGAAATAAAGCGTCGCTCTCTCTCGCTTATTGCGTCGCCGAAAATTCGACAGGACGAAAAAAGAGAGAAAAGAAAACACCAATTGTCCCGGGCTTATAATGCAACGAGCGTGTGTCTCGATGTCGCGCTTTCGCAACAAAACGACGCCGGCCCGTCAGGAAATAGAAGTAGCTCAGGTGTCGCCGAGAATTGCGCGGCACGTATCGATATATAGCCTAAGGCTGTCGTCACGCCATGTGTGCCTGTGTCTACGCTTCGGTCATTTCGACAAAAGGAGCCTCGGGTCAACGACGCGCTCCTTTGGCGTCTTTTTTTTTTTCTCCAAATAGACACGCCACACACGTTGCTCAGACACTGGATGCAACGTGGCTTTCGAAATTGGTGGAAATCCACATTCTCTTGGATTTCGATAACGAAGAAAACGCATCGGTAAGTCAAGCGTCTGTTTTCGGAAAGAAAATTATTAGTAAATTGCGTGCGATCAGTGATTTATCATTGAAACAGTTTTCCACAATTGCCGCGTTTGGCTAAGTGAGCGCATCAAACGAATCGCGAGTCTGTCGACAGCATCGTCGCCTGTTATTTCGAAAAAAGGAGCGTCGGGTCGTCGGGCATTGGCTTGTTTCTTTTTTCATCGGACACGCCAGACTGGACGTAACGGCGCTAGGAGAGTCGAGTGCGTGTACAGCTGCACGAGTGTGTATCCGTATACGCGCGAGCATGGTATCCACCCCCCCTCTGTGCTCGCGATTTCGTCAGACAGAGAGCGACGCGGGAGGGGGGGACAAAGGTATGCGATTGGCATTCGCAATGGTTGCGCTCGGACTTTCCTTCCTTTCTTGCCAATTCGCAGATGGATCAATGTCCTTTTTATCTATTGGAAACTCTTTGCACAATTAAAATTCTAACTTATTTCAAAATTTAAAATACATAGCCGACCGTTAAACGAAGAAGAGGCTAAAGAAATATTTTAATTCGTCGCGTCGAGGCGTATTTTTATCCTCCCCGCTTCCCCCCCCTGGCGCCCAGCGGTCGAGGAGTCCGAGCGATTAAACGCATAAATTTCACCGCAAAAATGCGGCGAAAATGATAGAGTAAAGAGGCCTGCGACGAGTAATATTACATCGAGGTTGCTTTATTGTGCGCCTCTCTCGGCTAACCTACATTCCCGTGCTTATAGCCAGAGCCGGCTGATTCCGTATATAATGGAAATAACTTCTTCCCAGTAAAAAGCCATTAAAAAAAGAGAGAGAGAGAGAGAGAGAAGAAGAAGAATTAGAAAAACGCTGCTCGTGCAAGAACGTTGGCCAATTTATTAACTGACCACCGCTACGCACACACGACACGCGGCCAACCTCACAGACGTATCATATCCAGGCAAACGTTTTCTATGACTTTTACGAGGCGTAGTGTCACGAGGCCGGCCGCGAGAGTCCCAGGATAAAACGCACGTTAATTTCCACCCGCGCTTCTCTCTTATCGCCCCCCCTCCTCTCTCTTTCGTTTAAACGCGAAATATAACCGGCGAGCGAAGCGTTGAAATTCTTTTTTTTTTCTTCACGACTCGCCTGCCAGGAATAACGACGCCAAAGGCGTGACGAACGGCGTGTAAGAGCGCGCACATAATAACGAACGTTAAAAAAAGCTTCCTGCCCCGGGGGGGAACACGAGCGTCCGAAAAAGAGACCATACGGCCGCGCGAGAGTCTATTGTACGTTTAATGAGTTATAACGCGATAAGCGGCTGTACTGGCCGGTGTTTGCGTGGGCGCCGCTTTATCGGGGACGCCCTGCTTGATTGTCATTTCTCGGGCCGTTGCCAACTGAGATTTTGTTTTCGCCTTTTTCAGGGGGGGGGAAAGAAGATAAGGTACCTTATCTCTTTCTCGGCTAAGAGTCGGTCGAAGGACGTTTTTTTCGACTATCGAGAATTAATGGTGGTTTTATTTTCGGGACGGAAAGGAAAATGTGTGTCGCGTGCGGAGTTTGTTCCAAGGCTGACGCGTTTCGTGGTTGCGAACGTGTTGGTGCGTTTAGCCCGCGAGCGGGCGGCCTTTGCAGCTCTTCGTTTATGAATTACATTAATGGGTAATTATGGAAATTATTTTTACAAAAAGAAACTAAACAGAAGTCGTTTGTCATCGTTTGATATTACAAGAATCACGGCTGCGCCGAACATTTTTTTTTTCTTTCGCGTCGACATTAATTTCTATAGCGAAAAATTAGTCAAGGAAATAATTATGAAGTCGGCTATCGTCGAGCCTTGACTCACATCGAAACATTAAAACTATACACATCAACACCGCTAAAATCACGGCCTCGTACACTTTTAACTCGTGTCAACGATCGCTTCGACTTCTTTTTTTCATCAGGCTTAACCTATCACAATAGCGCACAATTCGCGCCATAAACCCCCTTCTCCTCTCTACATATTCTAATCCGGAGGCCCGCACGCGGAACCGCGCACATCCGCGCTCATAAAACCTTCCCGTCAACGAATTCAACGAGAGAGATAGAGCTCTATAAAAGACCTCGCACACACTCTATCCTCTTTTTACACTCGCGCGAGAAACTCGATACCGGTGATCTACGGTATATACAGCAGGCGAGGTGCCAATCTAGCGCCGGCGCATACAATTTCCAAGTCGCAACCAGAGAAGAAGAAGCGGGAGGGGGAGGGGGAAGAATAGCGCAGGAGAAGCTCCGGTGCGCACCTGCAGCGGGAATAAAGCACCGTTCGCTCCCCCTCCCGCCACAGGCCGGCGCACAATGCTGAATTACCGATTCAGCTTATATGCTGCGGTGGCACGCGCGCGCCTTGCCGATAACGGAAAGCGCAGCTGCTGCAATCTCTCTCTCTCTCCTCTACTAGTACCTTTTTTCTTTTATTTTGCTTCTTTATTTACGACGATTGCTGGTCGCCCTCCGGACAAATCTCGATCGCCTACATATGCATGTTCTATCGAAGCGATCGCACTGTACCCTTCGATCGTCCCTCCAAACGTACAGACACACACACGAGTCTCTATATAACAGATCTGCGTCGGTAGGCTTTTTTTTCACTGGACGCAATAGTCGCGCAGGTGCGAGCGCGTCTTCGCCTGCGGTATTTTAAAAGGCCGAGGAGTAACAGCAGGTCTGGCGCTGCGAAATGAAGAAGGAGGCCGAGGAAAATTGACTCGACGAGTCGGCCGCTTGCCGGCCTATTCTCGATATGTATATATGCGTCTGCTAGCTCGTTTAACGCCCTGTTTTATTATTTTATTTTTTTCGGACTCGCTGTAAACGCCGTATAGTTTGTAGGTCGAGCGCCGCGATGCCGTTTTTAAATAAAAAACCGTAAATTTATCTCGCGACCGAGCTCTTTATATACAATACTCACGGTTCTATTATGCGCACCGTGTGTATAAATTTTGACGAATGCGCTGATTAGGCGAGGACGAGCGCTGATAAATCAATTTCATTCAAGGGGGATTATGAGGGGTGTCGGAAATCAAGAGCCTATAAGGCGCTGCCTCGCAATTCTCTCAGAGCTGTACACTTCGCTCTCGGGCGCGCTGATTGAAAAGCGATGAAAACGAAGGCAAATTCAGAGCACGCGTATACGCGTTCGATACGGAGATGCATCCTAGTCCGCGCCCGGCAAACAAATACGTTATTTAGCCAAGCGAGAAAAAAGTTTCATCGATCGCTACAATACAGACTGGAGCACACGAGGCAGGGTATAGAAACTAACGCGATACAAAGCGAGCGCAGAAAGAGAGAGGCAATCTGCGTAGGGGACGCACATATCCGTCGACGCCGATCGAAGGTCTTTTCCTCTCTCGCATCGCACCTTGTCGTCGTCCTCGTCCTTAAAAGCGCGCTTTTCCGAACAGCCTACGATAATCTAGCGCTCTCTCTCTCTTTTGCTTGGTGCTCGAGAAAGGCAGAAAAATGCGAAAAAGCTGTAAGGAGTCGGGCCGCGCTATACGCAAGCAGCTGTTTATAAGGATCCCAACCCGATCGCTATGCTACACCGATTCGTTTGGACTTGGGATTTGTTCACGCCGATTAACTTTTCTCTTTCCCCGTCCTTTTTCGCTGCTATTCAGGTCGCGAGAGCCTGAACCGAACGAAATCTCGCCATAGTCGGCCGAAGAGTTGGCCAGAGTAGGACTGGATTTGCGCAACTCGCAGGAGATAATGAAGTTTCCGTATACGCCTGTCGGACGAGCTTATGGTATTAGGGGGGGTGGGGGGGGGAGGTATGGTAATCCGTTGTGTACCGACTGTTACGAAAGCTGCGCGAGTGTGTTCCGCGTGCTTATTAAAATTTAAGAACCGAGCCTAATTAGCCGAAGAGAAAGATCGAAAGAGAAAGAGTTATACCGGGACGTAAGTGCGGCCAAGAAGGGGGAGGCGCCGTGATAAAAGAAAATAAAAAGAAAAACGAAGAAGGAGGAGGGGCCGCGCGCGTGTCTGGAGCTTCCGTTGCGTCATACACACACCGCACGGTAATTGTTAAATTTATGCTCGTTGCTCTCTTGGCTAAATTTTTGCATTTCCCCCGGCTTGGTCGACGTGTATCTTAATTGCCGACTTTCTCTGTACGTGCGCTTGCGCTTTATTAAGCATCCAGTTCCTTTCTTCCGAGAGAAAGAGAGAGAGTCTATAAGACACTGCCGCTTCCGATTTCGAGCGAGAGAAAAACAAAGGAAGTTCCGATCGATAGGAGAGTCGAATGAAAAAGTCGGAAGAGCTCGATTATAGCGTAGAAAGAGATTCCTCTATTTCCGATTTGCAACTTGGATCTATATCCGGACGCTAATTTATCGCCAACTCGCCTCGTTCTTTCTCTACGGACGTTGCGTCCTTTGCGAGTTTTATTTAGCCGAGACGTCTCGCGAATAACTGTCAGGTATATACACATAATTCCAACGAGATGTATAGAGAGCGAAAGAGAGAGAAAGAGGGGTTAATTAACCGCTCAAATTTCCTAATTAATTGTCAGACGCACGGGGCTTACGTAAGTGCGGGCTCTCCCGTATAATGCGATATACATCTCGAGATATATTCATCCGCTGCGCTATACAGCTCGTTCGAATGCAAACAGCGGTGTATATATAGGAGGGGGAGGGCAATATCGCGCTCTCCTCACCTGTAACGCTTTAACAGCTTATTCGCCGAAAAGCAACGCGGAAGCGCCTCCTCTGTATAAAAGCCACATAGATATGGTTACTTCCTTTTTCCTTTTCCTTCCCTTGTCTCCAGCTTGGTTTACCGAGACCGTCTTATTTCGGTCGTCGCGTAAACACACGCTGCTTCTCCTACTGCCCCCCCCCCAACGACGACAATTACCCGCAATAAGGCGTGGCGCATTAATTTACAGTCCCTCTCTGTCTCTATCTCTCTGGCGACGAGCAGACCGCTCTAATTTACCGCTAATTTCGCGAGGCCTACGCGCATAATCCCTCTCCCCTCCCCGCTTACCCCCTCGAGTGTTCGCTAATGGACGAGTCTCTTGGACATGGGAATTTTTAGATGCCTAATTGAGGTATACCGTCTCTGTTATGTCACCCGCGGTTCTCGATCGAGCCTCTCTCTCTCTCTCTCTATCTTTTCCTCTCTCGCGACATAACTAGACTGGCCCCTGTGCGCGCACGTAACCTCGTTACGCTCGCCTCAGTTTTTCTCTCTCTGTATAGCTGAGAATTTTTAAATTGCCCCCTATACACCACGCCCCTCCCCCCCCCCCCGCCCTCTCCTGCACACTACAGCTGTTCTTTTCTTTTTTGGTTGTTGTATTTTTATTTTTCTCTGCTCGCTCCTTGCAATTACACGGAATTGCTCGTGAGAATGTGTAGCGCGAGTGTTGGTTTTAATTTGTTGCCGGCAGAGAGAGAGAGAGAGAGAGAGAGAGAGAGAGAGAGAGATTGGGAGGCGTGATTTAAAAGTTATCTCTTTTTTTTTATCGTAGCCCAAATTAAAAATTGTATTACGGCGGCGCTCTTGTTACGCGCGTAGAATGTTATTTCACGTGCACGGAGGGAGATTCTAAAATATATTATATACGTGTATACATATCCGAGTCGTTAAGAGGGGGGGGGGATACGAGAGTCGATGGGTATTAGAAATCAATCTGCGCTGATACGCGCGCTGTATAATCACGAATTCAATTTGCCTTTCGCGTTATACATTTAATTACGCTTAATTGCATAAACGTCGCTTACGTTTACCCCACACGCACACATCCACACATTTCGTATACCCGCGGAATTTATTCGTGTTCTATTTTTTGTTGCTGTCCTTATCGCGGCAAAAATTAACCAGCGACGCTTCTCTATTTTTTTTTTTTTTTTTAATCTAATTTACGACTGCGGCGCTCTACGATTCAAGGGATAACGGCCGAGAAAGGGGGGGGGGGGGGAGGCGAGAAGTAAAAAAGTTTTCGAAAAAAAGACGACATCCGCGCAATAGATGCCGCGGCGCATATGCACACACGGCCGGCGGCGAGACGTCAAATTAAAATTAAGTCCAAAGCAGCGTTAAAAAGCCGAGGCACGCGCGGCAGCCGCGTGACGCAAAGGATAGGCTAAAATTTTCAGCACGCGAACTCTTAGCAAAATCCATCCGGCTCCTCTTCCCATAGCCGATGCGATGTGTAATCCGAGCAATTATATCTCGAAAACCGTTACGCTTCATCGCACAGCCTTCAGCCTGATAACAGCCTTATAATTCCCCCCCCCTCCTCTATCTACACACATAGAACGGCCAACAAGAGAACACGGACTATCGGAAAAATTCGCATGCAAGCCTGCACCTCCTTCGAAATCGCGTCAACGTCTCCCATAGGACGGGGAGAAAGAGGGGCGATAAAAAAGGAAAAGAGAGTTGCCGCGTGCCGGTCGTCGACAGTTCCTGTCTGCGATTTCTAGCCTGGCCTGTCGAGTGCATAGTAAACAAGCACAGCATGTCTATGTGTGTATATATACCGGAAGCCGGGGCACGTTGTCCGGACATGTGCCACGCGACGATTATACTCGATGCTTCACTCCCCCTCCCTCCCCTCCCCCTGTTGTCTATTGATGTGTTGTGTGCATTGTCGATGACGCGCGTTCGCTTGACTATTTTCTTTTTTTACTCTTCACCGGCCAATCGAGGTGTCGAGTTTTCCCCGGACTCCTTATTAATAAGCCGGTACTCTCCTGTGACGAGTGCGCAAATGAGCGCAAAAAGTTATAAGCGAGCTATATGGACGAGATGGATAAGTCACGCGACGTGTGTCGTCGTTAATGTCTTCATTTTTTTATTTGGCATCTCCGTGCGCGTGGGGGAGATGGATCGACGTTTGTCTTAATTTTTTTTTTCCGTCTTCCTCCCACCCGTATCTCCCATACACGTGTGTCGATTTCGCGTGATTACGAGAGCTGGTCGTAAAAAAGGAGAAAAACCGGTAAACGAGCTTAGTTTCAGGTGTATTTTCGACCGCGCGTTTAACAGCCCTCGCGAGGGGATACGCAAGCGGGGCGGGGGGAGGGGTTATGTACAAGGAAATACGGAAAGATTTGCGACGGGAAAAACCTCGGTTATATTGGGCAGGAAAGAAACCCGGAGTTTGGCGCTAAGCGACGTAATTGTATTATCGCCGTACTCGCGAGAATGAAAGAGAGGGAGAGATGGAGCGTCGACAAACACTTGGTACGAATTAATTCAGAAATCCGATTGCCGCTGAGCCCGGGTATTTGCATTTTCCCACTGAAGGCGTGTGCTTTCATAAAGGAGAGGAAAAACAATCGCGGGAAAAGCGTACCGGGTCAGTGGCAATGTGTGTGTGTATCGTAAAAAAAGCAAGATTAACCACGGCTGTAGGGACACAGGCCGCTGCTGGATATAGGCAAGTTGGATGCGTATTATATACGCGGATAGAAGGAAGTGCGTGTGTGAAAATCGAGAGGCGCGCGCGCGGAAAAACTCCCTACGGCGCTGAAAGTTTGATGAGGAATTTTACTTCTAGTCTCCTTCTCTTGTCTCGGCGCCTCTCTATGTGAGAGAAAAGCACGCGAGAAGACGGAGAGAGAATTCCGTAACTGTAAGCTTATTCCGTAACTTTTCTCATACGCTTGCGCGCGCGTGTGTGTTGTATGCCGAGAGAGTCTCGACATGTGAAAACGATTCCGAGACCGGGGAGGGGATTAGAAAAATTCTTACTCCGATAATGCGGCTTTGAATAAATATACACTTTACACACAGCCGCGGCGGCCGTTACTTTTTTGATAAGTTTACATTTTCCGCGTGTAATTGGAAGGATTTTAATCGGCAGGGCAAAACTCCCTCGACGCGCAGGTGAGTTTCGAGAAAAGTTGCGCAACACGTAAACGATCCAAAAAGAAAGAAACGAATAAAATAAAATGAACAAAAAAAGACGCACTTTGAAAAATACCAGTCGTAAACCCGTGGGTTTTTGCCTCGCGTTTACGCGCATATATGCATACTGCAAAATATATATTAAAATTCCATCAAAACACGCATAAAATATACCTTACGATACGTAGACGCGTATAGAAAACCAGCCGAGCGAGCGGATGCTTAAAAATCCGCGCGGGCGAATCGGCGTTTTCGCGCGGCGTCATCAACAGCGGCGCAAACTATACAGGCGCATCAAATCAACGAGCTATCTCGGCCCAACAGCTTCGCAGCTACCTCCCCCTTCCGCTGAACTTTCTCTCTAGTTTAAACGAAAACCAGGAAGGAGAGAAAAAAAAAATGTTCGCAGCTTTAACGGCCGTAACAGCGTATCCGTCAACGCTGAGCGAGCCAAACTAAAAACTCGCACAGCACAAACACGCTGATGTTGAAAATTTATGCGCTTGGAACGAGGGAGGCGCAGAAGTGGTATAGTAGTGTCGAGATAGAAAAATTTCATCGATCTATATCCTATAGGAATCGATGCACCTGAGGCTTAGGTGCTATCCCCCCCTACCATCGCGATATCTCTCTCTCTCTCTCTCTCTTTCCCCTCGCGTCTCTCTGTATTTTTTCTCAAGCCGCGCAATCCGAGTGCGGCGATAAAGCATACAGTTCTTTTATTCATCGGCCGGCTGCTAGCCGAGGAAATAGTCCGCATAACTGTTGTGCGCGCCGAGCCGTCCTCCCCGCGTATTACATCCGTGTGTGTGCGCGCCTCTGCCTGTGCTTGATACACGTGTGCGTCCGTATATACCTGCGCTAGCGCGCACCTACCGCGTACGATTCCCCCCCCCCCTTCCCCCCCCGGCCAGGTTTCCGAAGCGTAAACTTGACTTCTTTCCCCTTACCTTACCCCCTGGCTCTTTCTCGTTCTTGTATTGCTTGTCACTTTGCCATTTTCCTTGCCGCTCGTTTCTTTTCCCCGAGTCTCTCCTTACCCCTCCCCCCCTCTTTCCTCTGCTCTCCTCCTTTTTTTTTCTTCGTCTTGTGTATTTCCCCTCCTGCTCTTTCTCGAACTCGTTGAATTTACGGTTGCAGCTAACCGCGTTAGTTTTGAGGTGTCGGACGATTTTGTTTCTTGCGTTTTTTTTTTCTTCTTTTTCCCCAAGCGCAGCTTAGAAATTGACTCGCCGGAGAGTCGCGATGTTATTTATACAGATTAAGGTGGCCGCTACGCGCGCCCCGCTGGACTTTATTTAATCGACTCGACTTTTTGCCCCATCCGCGACAGCATTCAAAACCATTATCGTAAAATTCAGCTTTTAATTTGGCTTCCAAGCGACTCGCCAGAGAGAGTGAGCGCGCGTTGATAAAAACGAGGCTCGATATGCGCACACGCCAGGCATCGCTAAACGAAAAATCAGTGACAACGAATGGCAAATAAACAAAAGAAAAGAAGAGAGAAAGAAAGAAAAAAGAGAAACAGGCCATCGAACTGATTGAGCCGGAGCAAAATTGAATTATTCAAATTGGAGTACGTGACGAATTCGCAAAAGGCGTTAATTAATATTTAATTGATCATTGATTCAGATAATATTGAAGCCGCGAAAATACGTGCCGAGCATGTACGACACTCGCGCGTGTTTGTAAAAGCCGGGCAGGGCCGGTGGGACTTGAAAAATTTACAAATTAACGAAATTCGATAACGCAGATTGTCTCCCGAGCAAAGCGATTTATCAAATTAATAAAATTCAACGAATTACCCCTAACGTAATATCCAGAAACTCGAGAGTTCCTTAGCAGAGAGCGACTATCCCTCCTTCCCCTCGAGTATAGGCCAAAAAGCGGATATATTGGTCTTCATTAACTTGGCCGCGTGGCAGCGGCCAGACGGTAGCGTCCGTTATCCGGCCGACAGAGCAAAGGGGGGGGGGGGAGAAGAGCCGCACGCGCGCTCTCGCGAGAAAGCGGTTTAACGGAGTGCCCCCCCTGCATCGTGAAGCCGCTGATCGATCCTGGAAGACGCGCAAACGCTTCCGGCCCAAGAAGCGCCAAAGGATGATAAGCTATATAGACGCGCGCCGACCGTTTCTCTTTCACTCGAGAGACCTGGGGGCTTCTTCTCGCGTCTCGTGTGTGTGTGTGTGTGTGTGTGTAAGATTGAACCCCCTCTGCTATACGGCGGAGGCTTTGAGGGTCTTCCTTTTTTTAACGACGAGGAGCTTTCGCTTGGATGGGGACTTGATTAGACCAGACGGTGACCCGAGAGAGAGATCGATGTATATACCTGTGTCTCGATGTATACGTATATAGCTATGGGAAGAAGCTTGCTGTAATCCGAGATTTAAGTATATACGTACTTTTCTGGAGAACAATAGGGGTTTCGGGTACCGGATTAATTAGCCGAACAAAAAAAAAAAGAAAAGAAATCGCCGGCTTATATAGACGAACACCCGTGCGCTTCTTATTGGAGAAAACTGTAGCGAGAGCTTTTTTTCTTCTTCTTGTTCGTCTTTCGAAGCGTCTGAATTGGCGAAGAAGAAGAAGAAGAAAAAATTTAGGCCGACTTTCATTGATCAAAAGAAAAATCCAGTAGTCACGGGGGCGTGTATATCGAACGAGAGGGACAGACGTGTATGTGAGGCGGGTCGTCCAATAAAAATTAATCTGCCGCGTCGCGTTCCAAATTATCAAAGCCGGCGAAGTGTATGATTCAACTTACGCGCTCTTACGACAGCGGCGCTAATACTGCATCAGCTAAGCCGCTAATCCAAGATCGAAATGAAAAGAAGAAGAAGAAGAAGCACAATCGACCTACCGTCTTTATGATCCAGCGAGTGAAAAACAGACGTGTGTACAGACACCTCACAAAAGCAACTCGGCGCGCACTGGATGTACATCCAAACAGTTCTCCAAAGACAAATCTCGGCGGAGCGTCTTTCTCTGCGAGGTATACTTCAATATATCGACGCGGTGGCTTATACAGGAGCGACGAGGAGAACGTCGTCAGCAGTAGCAGCGTCCGAGCGAGCGCCCGTGCACCAACTGAATTGACCAGCCGCTCCGAGCGGGCCGCTGAGTTGCCGTGGTCGGCTTCTCCCCCCCCGCCATCCAAGCGAGCGCGCGCAAACTCCCGCATGGTAAAAGATCTAGCGGCAGAGAGAGAGAGAGAGGGAAAGGAAGGAGGAGCGAGAGGGGGACAGCAGGAGAATGTGTGTAATGCAAGTGTACAGCATGCCGGAGCGGAACGCGCTCCGAGAGCCGGCGCGTATTCTCTTATCTGTGTCCGCGAATGCCCGCGAGAGCTCTCGGTCTATGCAGAGAGGCCAGCGTGCATTTCCTCGGAAGTGTACACACGCTCACTCGGGGTACATATTTCAGGACTGCCCCCCCCATAAGCCCCGAGAGACTTCGGGCGAAATTATTTATGGCGAAGGGGCCGCCTGCGCGCGGCTATTGTCGTTGCTGGATTTTTCTATATACCTATGCGTATGTTGCGGTGCAGAAGTGTGTTTACTGTTAGTTTTGCGAGGAGTCTTTTTCGTTTCGTAATAGCAGCTGCGATAAGGGGATTTTTTTAACGGTTTTGGGGAGCGTTTTCACTTGAGATTTCACTTGGAGAAAATCGAGGGTGGATAGGGAGGGGGATAAGAAAAAATGAACTTACGTTTTCGAGCTTTGCCAAGGGAAAGTCATATCTTGAAGTGGGTTACGTCTGAAACAGAGAATATGATTTTCGTTAGATGCAAGTAAGTTCGAAGGATGCGTTGATTTTAAATTTGGGGCTTCTGTCTGTACGTGTGAATTGAAAGAAAAATGATAATATTAAAACGTTTGCCTGGAAAGCAACAATTCACTTACGGCTTATATTAAAATATGAAAAAAGAATATATACGCCACGAGAGCATCAATCTGTACACACAGCAGCATATACGCGCTTCTTCAAATACGAGCTCTTGTGTTCCCGAAAACTTTTTATCCCCATAAAAGCAGCTCTCGAATTGCTTATTTCAAAAGCTCACCCCTCCCGAAAAAATTTAATATTAACGAGTTTTTTGCACCCGGTCGATTAGCAAAATTCGTGCATAATCCCCTGCCTCAAACGAACTCCTCGAAAAATACAAAAAAAAAAAAAAAAAAGAAAGAAATACGAGCTAACGCGTAGCTCAAACATTTCAACTCTTCCTCTTCTTTTAAAAGCCGTCTTTTTCACCTTGCGCTCGTGTGCGTCTATGTATGTGTCTGTGTTTCCTCGTTTATCTTCTCAAAAAATTTTCCCATTGTCATTCGCCGCTTCTTTTCCCGCTTTACGGAGGATGTGTGTATACACACACACACACACGCACACGAGTACATCCGCACTACGTGACTCAAGCGTCGTAGAGGAATTTTCGCGGTTTTTCGTACAAGCGCGACTCGCGTCGTCCTCCAAGTCTCCCCTCCTAGTCCAAGCACATAGCTCGTCGCTCGTGAAGATTAGACGCAAGGTAAAAAAGAATCGTTTGGAGCGACAAGAAAAAGACGTTTACTCGTGTTCTTTTTGACTATTAGTGTTACTACATGTGCCGCCTTTGTTTCCGTTGCCCCTGATTATTTCTTTTCTTTTCTTTGTTTTTTTTTATCGAGGATTATCTTTTCTATGCCGAAAATACACAGCGATCGGCGAGGCCGAGTTTCACGATGCTAATTAAGTGTATCTCTAATTTCTCGGCCTACATCGATATACGGCCTACAGGAAAACATTTAGTTCCTCTTTTTTTATTATTATTATTTTTTTTTTAACAGTCGAAGATTATACAAATTTACGATCGATCATAATTGGCGTTTCAATTAACGAAACAGGTTTGTTGCCAAGTTTCCAATGTGATTAAGTTAATATCCATATCACTCCCTACTGATTATCGCGTAATTGTTTTAAAACGCAAATTCGCGATCAATTGCCCTGTGCTCCGGCTCGTGGCCAAATTCGCGGAATGACATTTTCCCCGACGAAAAAAAAAATTACTCCGGTAGCGAACGTGACTGTACAATTACAATTTGGAAACGTGACCGCAGCGAATTAGTCGGCTCGCTCGAAAATCGCCATTGCATTCCGTTTAGGCAATTATCACAATCGCGAGTTGAAAACTTTGTTTACAATGTTCGTCAAGCCTGCATCTGTGCAACGCAACGAACTCCGGCAGATAAGCCACAAAATCTATGTAGAGTTGCTCAAGGGCTCGTCTATATTCGAGCTTAATTACGATGTACCTTATTAGCAAGCCCTGGCGCTTCTCCTCTCCCTACTTATTATTTTCTTTTCTCAAACTTTTTGCCGACGTAGAAGCTAGTCCTTGATGACACGTGCGCTTTTTCCTAATCTTATAAGAAAAAAAAATGAAGCTTCGTATTAGATGCATGCGATAATATATCGGAAAGAGATAAGAAGAAAAGGATCTCATTGAGCTAATGAGGCTGCAGTTTTCGTGTCTGTATACGAGTCCGTGTGTCCTCGCTTTTAAAAATAAATCGCGTGACACAATATTCCAGGAGAGAACAGCGGCGGACACGAAAAACACTTTCCTCTCAGCCGGTGCATAAGAGTATAGCCTTTTGTCGGCGTGGCTCATTGATTTCCAGCAATTAATTATACGAGCCTACCAGCCTGTCGGCCAATTTATCACGTATAGCCGTATAGCCTCATTGTCCACAGCCTCTAGACAAAAGCCTTCGGACTTTTCGTGTGTCGCTTTTTGGCCTCGCGAATCCTCCTCAGCATAACGCTTTATAGCCTTTGATGAAGAAACATCCTCAGCGACGAATAGAAAAAAAAGAGGAAAAAGCCTTGGGGAAATAAGCCAAAACTAACGAAACATTTTCAGCAGCAGAGTTGAAAGATGAACGCGCATAGAGAGCTTTACGCGCGCCGCGCGGACAAGAAACCGAGAGAGGTCGACCCTTAACCCGCGAACTGACCCCGGAATATAAATTAGCGGCCGGCCGAGAACGAGAGCCGAGCGCGGCGAAAAGGAGGACAGCGGTCGAAGGGAGCCCCCCATCCGTCCGCCTACATTGCGGTACATAATATTCGGCACGAGCGGCTAATGGCAGGTACGCGCGAGAGCGCGTTACCAGGGCTGCCTACGTGCTGCTATGATGATGCTCCTCTCTCTCTCTCTCGGATGAGTCTCTGGAGAACCGTTCCGTGCGGTTGAACTGCGTAGGAGGAGGATTGCACTCGAGAGAGATACCGATGCGATGTATGTTTTCCGTTGTGTAAAATATCTCTCGTTGGCTTTTTGTAGGAATTTGTAATCTAGGCTAGAATGTTAAATGACGATAGAGGAGCGTCTTTGGGTTTTTAATGAGCTGTTAATAGACATGGGAAATTTTCCGGTGCGTGGAGATGGCCGAAAAAGCTGTTAATGGGCTTGTTTGGCCGATCGCGTTTATTCTCGAATGGAATTTTGAGGCATTCTATTTATAACCGAATTTGTGGGATGGAGTTTTCGAGGTGTATCGTGAATCGATCAATTGTTTACGAGGCGGCATTAAATTTTCGACGAAAGTTATAATGGCAAAATTGGAGGAATAATTAAAGCCGTTAAAAAATTTGCGAGTTTAATTTTCGCGGCTTCGCAATAAATGTACGTTTGCTTTCTCTGCGGGTAGAGAAACTTTCGAATAAAACAAAACTACAGCCGAAAGACATGAAAAATTCAGTAGTTTTATACAAAGTTGAAATATTAATGCTCTCTTTTTTTCTTTGTTTTCGCGCGGCTTATTTGTAGTCCAAGTGGCGGCCATTGTAAATAATCTAATGCATCGAGGATAACGAAAACGTCGACGCGAATTTTCGTAAAATTCAGCTTTAAAAGCACGACCTGGACGTTACACGCGAATCTCCGTTAAATTTATTGCCGCGGAGTAATAATGCTTTAGTTGAATATACATTTAAAACGGCATGATTCATGGGGGATTTGAATAAGCGCTCGAAACAAAAGCCAAATAAAAAAGGGGGGAAACACGAAATTATCGTTTGACCAGTTCTCCAGTCGTTGTTAGTATATGAAAAGCATGTATCCGTGGTATTGAAATTCGTGCGTTAGTGCAGCGTCACGAAGTATCGGAGAATAACGTCTATATACGTATATGCATCGCAAAAAAATGTTTCCCCAAAAATTCGTCGCCGTTTAATATTTCGCTCGAACTACAAAGGCCCTCTTTTTGTCGGCCGTCGTCGGCGCTGCGTATAACAGAGCAAAAAACTCTTACGAGCTCGATATTAGCACTTCGTTTTCGCAAAACGTGTCCGCAGCCGCAAAGCTGACATTAGCCGTTCTCGGTAAGTTCAATTAGCTCGTCATTACGAGCCTCCCTCTCTCTCTGTTTGCCCGTACAAACGCGGCATATATTCGCCAAGAATTAATATCGCTCTCGAACGAAATTGTTTTCAATTTTGACTTGAACAAAAAAACAAAAACGCGAGTAAAAATAGAAATACCCGAGCACTTTCGCCGTGGCGTTATAGCGAGATAGAGAGAGCGAAATCCATTATTCAGAGACAGCGTGGAAATTTCATTGGAATTACCGAGCTTGCGAATTACACTCGGCTCTCTTGCCAAACGCGTCCCTTGTCGCACGCGCATTTTCATTTTACAGCTCGTTAAACGCCCTCCCCCTTCCCCTACTAAGATTGACCCTCCTAGTAAAAAGCTCCGAACGCCTCGACGCTTTACAACTGAGCTAATTCGCGAAATTCACCGAGCTTTTACAGCTGCCTGCCAATTGTCCATTACTGTCCCCTGCATATATAGGTTACACGTACTCGCAATGCGCGCACACACGTATACGCGCGAGATTTATATTAAAAAATAGCGAGGATAGTTCGATCGCGACTAGACGGAAATTCGTGTCACGCAAGAACGGCGCCAGCGACCAACACCACACGCACAGATATAGGTGGTCAGTCCGTGAGATATATATCTTAGGATTTTTGCTGTCTCTCCATTCTTTTTCGTTTTTCGAAAGATAGAGAGAGAGGCGCTTGTTAGCGCGAGGTTCTTTCGCTGTTTACACGAGCCGGCATTAAAAGCCGGATGCGAGAGAGCGGCGGAGGAGGGCAAAATTGGCGTCGCTCGAATAAATAGAAATGACGGCTCCGCTCCCGAGAGATGTTAAGAGGTAAAGGCATCGCAGATGCGACCGAGTAGATTTATTAAAAGCGTAGCGCGACTGTCCTAATCCACACGCCCCCCAGACGCGCACACTTTTTTCTTTCGACCGTTCGATGTGAATTTTTGCAAAGAAAACAGAGATCGATTTCTCGACGGAGAAAAAATACCTAGTCCAACGGCTTGGCGACGTGATGAACGTCGAGGAAAACAAATTTCGTCGTTATTCGTCAAATCCTGGGCACAGAGAAGCGCACGCACAAACCATACATATATTTGCCGTCTTGATGAATTTTTAAAACGTCCGTTATTATTATCCTTCGGGGAATCGTGTCCGCGCGTCCTTTTAAATAAAAAAAAAGAAGAAGAAGAAGCAGCATCTTATCCGATGGCTTTTCGAGGCTACACCGCGTCGCGTTCTCCAAAATTCGCCGTGAGTTTTTCATGAAAAACAGACCAAAGCGACTCCTCTCGACATATACACGTTTTTACAATCCGTGTGTACAATACAGTCTTGAAAAGCTCATTTCTCGATCGTCGGACCAAACGATTAGCATACGCTCGAAGGCTTTTTTCTCTCTCTCATTTACAAAGAGAGAACGAGAATAAGAGAACGGCTATTAGTGAGTCTCGCTCGTCAAAGGTCGCCGGGTGCAAACAGCGCCAAGGAGTCGCCTCGACGTCGTTCCTCGTCTCCTTCCTGGTCCTTATACCAGCTGCGTGCAGCGTACAGCTTGCGCAACCAGAGTCGATCTCTCTCTCTCTGCTGTCTTTTTCTTTCGCACACTATTTCGCAAGGAACGCGTGTGCGCTCGTATACATAGGCAAACGCGGAGCCACGTGCTCTGGATAACGATTTTTCGGAGGCGATCTGGAGCAGCTGATACGAATTTGAACGCGCGCGTTTCTCTCTAGATGCAACGGTGATGGGCGAGAGCTTCTATGCGCTGCGACTCACGTGTTCTCTCTTTTATGCTTTCGACTTTTAATGACGAATGCCTGACAATGTTTTGAATGACAATTGCTTGGCTACAAAACTGATTTGCCTACAATTGCTTTTTGTTTTCCTTTTCTCTCTCCTGTTTTTTCTTTTTTTGTTTTCGTGGATTGCGTTACGTAACCGCCCCTGCGCAGCGTCAATATTGAATAAGCAATTCGTAGAGAGAGAGCGAGGTTTGGAGAATAAACGATGTATACAAGTTTCGAACGATGAGGTTAGTGCCAATGAAATGAGATTTGAAATCTATTCATTGAGGTTCAATGCCAAGGACACGGTTAATGTATAGACTAATGTGGGCGTTGGGCTGGTATTGAAACAATGGTGCGATGACTTTAATAAAATGTTGATCAACGGGCAAAAGAACGATGTATTTCAAATACCGATGTTAATGAAAGAATTAGAAGCCTTTTGCGATTAATTAAAAATTCGCAAGATCATTGTAATTTCTGATTTTTTAGACGAGCAACGGCTTGTGCTTCGCCTCATGCTAAATTTTTTCTTTTTTTTTCAAACGGACTCGTGGCGCTAGACGTAATTTATGCATAATGAAAAATTAATTATCCTCACCTAACGAGCGATTCGAACCTTATTCTTTTCATCCGCCAATAAACGATTGGTATTTAATTCGTTGCGAGATGGCGATAGGGGAATTAGAAGCGACGAAATAAAAACGAAAGACAATAACGAAGCGGACGTGTTGCGAGTTTGACCGGAACAAAAAAAAAAAAAAAAAACAACGAAGATGAAAAGCTGATTTTGAGCCGGGCAAAATTACGACCGCCGAGCTTGGAATTTATAATAGTGACAAATGATGGAAGCATTATATTGAGAAATTAGCGGACGGGAATTTGGAAGAGGAGTAAGATAAAAAATAAACGTTATTTATTTCAACGACTCGTTTGACACAATGACACGCCTGTGTGTGTGTGTGTCCGATCTTTTGCAAAAATGTCGGGAAAAACTTTACGACGGCAATAAAAGCTTGACTTGAGCTTCGCAGCAGCTCTCAAGCTGGATTAAACTGGATATTTACTAGAGCGGCTTATAATTTCCGACTGTTGACGCTGATACGACGGCGCTGAGGAGAGAATCCCAAAAAAAAGAACCTTGTCAAATCCTATCGGTAGTACACATGCATTAATTTTCTTTTTCTTTTTGCACAGCCTCCCCCCCATTTACGCCCGACATTATCCATTTTTAATATTCAATTTAACAACTTTATGATCGTGCAAATTTTTCTTTTCCCCCTCGCGCGCCCCGCAAACAAGTTCGTGAATCACATGCAAATACGAGATCCGCGCAGCGTTCAGCGGCAAGTGCATCGTCTTTTTATCAGGCGCGCCGTTTTTAAAATCGCTCGCGCAATATTTCCATTCATCAGCTGCCAAGTGAGCCAATAAACCACATACAGAGCAGCCCGAAACATCCTGGATCCGCGTGAGCCGAATAGTCGCGGAAATTTTTGGGCAGAGTCGTAAAAATGAAGAAAAAAAGAGCCGAGTAAACAAGCCGCGTTCCCGAGACGTCTCGCGAAGCGTTCGCCGTTCAAGCGCGCAATAATACGCTTCGAGAGTATATAGATAAGGGGGAATAGGGACAGCGAGAAGCGGAGAAAAGGTTGAGAAAGAAGCTGCTGAGGAGCAGAGGTATATATATGCGCTGTTTACTCGTCGCTGCTAAATAATATGCATGCCTCGGCTAGAAATCCTGGTCATCTCTCGACTCTGCCTCGTCTGTCACGTAAAAACCTGTTCTTTTCGGAACGCGGTCCGGCTGCGAAATTCTCATTCGGCGCCTCCTCTTTACAACCAGTCTTTCCATCAGCCCGCCGGCACGTCGGCTCTCTCGGAAAATTCGAGAAGCCCGTGTCATACGCACCGTCACGTATAGGCGACGCTATAATATCCAGTCTTTTATCAAACCCAATAAAAGAGACAAAAAGAAGCAGAGGAGGTCATTAAACCATCGACCGTTACGTATATAATATCTACACGCGCGCAGACGTATGGTATATCGATAACAAACGAGGCACGCGCGCGAGAATAGTCATCATCCGACAAGACGCGCGCGTGCGCTACGCTATAGATATACACTTCGTCGGGGGGGGGGGGCCTACAAAGTAGCAATTGAAATATCACGACGTATGCACGTATACAATATCACCCAGGCCCTCTTCAGATGCAAATCCCTGCCCGCGCACGGATTGTCCGAGCGACGGACAATATACCGGGGCGCGCGCGGGCAACCGGTATGCGCCCCGCACAAAGCCTCTCAAACGCACAATGTCCATTCAGCTATACATAGCGCTCTCGCTGTTATTGTCCACGCGAGATGCAGCGGGTGAAAATTAGCGCCCCGGCAAAGGAGCCTGCGTCGAAAGGGACTCTCTCTCTCTACTCTACTCTCGAAGCCAAGAAAAGAGCGCGACGAGAGCGGGGAAAGTGAACGGGCCTCTCTCTTGGCAGCTAACGTCACATCATGCTAATCGGCTTGCGCGCATCATCGCGCGAAAATTCCCGGCTCCGGGTCTAGAGAAAAAAGCTAATCGGCCCTCTCTCTCAGGCTTGCGAAACGCGACGCGATTTGGACGAGCCCTGCGATTGATTTTTTACATCCCGCGGGAGCTCGTTATGCGTTTCGAGAGACGATCCCCTCAAATTGACGCGTGATTGCTGTGTACGCCTTTCTTCTATAACCGCCAACAACAGGCTTGTTTCTCCGATTTTTCGAGCGTTTATGCAGATTGCGTTTGGAAAATTATTACGGGCTCTCGATTATCGAGGAGTTCTCCAGCGTGTTTTGCCTTTTTTTTCCTCCTTCCTTTCTCACGATTGATAGACGTGTGTTTCAAAGATCGTGGCGTTAGGGACGGGATTGGTTAAAAGTCATTCGGAGTCGTATATAGTCAGGTTTCGATGTTGATCCGAGAGTGTTTGTCCGGAATTATTAGCGGAATTCTTTCGCTCGCGAGGCTGGTTTTTTTTCGGTGTTTGTGCGTCTCGTATAGAGAAAAGACGCGATAACATGAATTATCAGGAGACGGTGAGAATAGAGAGGAAAAAAAAAGAGTACAAATGATACGACGTTCTTTTAGTCTATATTCGCGATCGCATATTTTATATTCCAAACTTAATGGTACATATTTTGTTTTTTTTTTTTTTATAAACGCAGTGCTCTATTCAAATGTCAGGCTATTGACAGGTGTTTGTATCGGCGTTACGTTGTTGTTTTTTTTGTCCCCTTATCTCTCGCTCTCGCAAACAAAACAATACGAGCCCGATGAGACGTCAATATATTTTTTTTTCTCTCCCTCTCCGTAGCTCGCGTTTCTCTCAATAGCCGCTCTTTATTTTTAACGTCACCTACTTTTGTTTTTACGCGAAAGAACACTTGATCGTCCATTCCCATTCAGCATCGTTTCATAGCGCAAACACACAAACACGCACAAGCGTATCTATTATGTATTCGTCTTTCTTTCTCCAAGCGTTAGCGACTCGATTTTTTTTCCTCGGCGACGAAACAATGAATTTTTATTCATGTCAAGGATCGCGAAAAACTTTTAATTAAAGAGAAGCCAATCGTAATACGCGACTCTCTTTCTCGGGACGTTACGGGAGGGGTAATAAAATTTTGTAATACTGCACGTATGGGTATATACACATGATCGGTTGAAAAGAGAGAGAAAAAAATCTGCTTATCATATCGTTAAATCACGCGAATAAAATTACATTTCGTGTTCGAATGAGAATGCGAACGACTCCCTGAATTCCCTCTGCTTACGTCAATTGGCTGGCTCTTTTTTTTCTCTCTCTCTCTCTCTCTCTCTAAAGATTCCTCGAACGCCGCCGCTAAGAAACTCTAGGCGAGAAGGGGCGGAGGAGTGCACAGAGGGTACACGGAGAGGACGGCGCCGTAATAAAATAATTATAACGAGGCCGCGTAAACGCGTCTTATCCTTACAGCTGTTACATCGACCATGCTTTTCCTTTATTTTTTCAACGACACAGCAA
>JAPYYQ010001591.1:0-30588 GCA_030522585.1 Anagyrus pseudococci
GTATACACGCGAACTACATTATCGACACTACTACCGAAGTCAAGTCCACTACGCTTACGTCACTTGACTAGAGCGGTAGGCGGAGGAGCTACCTTAAATTATTTTGAAAATGAATATCTTAGTAATTGCAGAGCATCGCTTCGAGAGATACAAGTTACATCACCTGATGACGAGATGAAAGGGAAGGGGGTAAGAGTGTACTGATAATGCAGCCATTAACGCATAGCTCGGCAGCTGCGTCAAACGCGGAAAACGTAAGCGAGTCGGCGTCGAGAGAGGCTGGCTGGCAAGTCCCAGCAAAGTTGCCGCCAAGTCAAGAAGGGACGGAGCGTGTATGTGTGTTGGCAGAACTTGAGCTCCTTTGCTTTCCCCCCCCCCCCCCCCCCCCCCCGCCCCTCCCTCAAAGTTTTTGTTTGATGAGCCTCGTAGAACCTCGGGTACGGCAGTGTTTACTTGTAAATTATACCGAAGCCCATGTGTTCTGTAGGATGCGCATCGACTCGCGTAATCATTACAAGCTTCTAAGACTTCATTGAGTTTGGACGAATAATTGGCTTAAGCTGATATTTGCGCTTTGGCGGTGTTATTTTTTTCTTCGAGTTTTGGCGTTTGATTAAATAATGCAGCAGAAAAAAGAAATAGGTATCCTTCGTGTCCATATAAACGTTACCTGCATTTTATTCATGCAAACGTAATTTATTTGCCATTGGAGGGATTTTGTATTAAGCGACCGTATTGATTTTATGATTTCGCCGGTGGTGGTTAAACTGTTATAAATTGAATCTTATTGATTTTGTATAATATATTCAATCCATTAATTATTTAATCCCCCCGAAGCTTCAAGCCTCCGATAATTATTAATCGATATTTGAATATTTACCCCCCTCCTCGAGTTCGAAACTGAAATATTCGACGTGAAAGGAGCTGCGTAGCCGTCAATTAAATTTCATCTCCAAATAACGTAAACATCCAGCGTACACACACTTGCTCATCGAACTTCAAAAACCAACACAGCTCGTTAATCCTATCAATTCGCTAGCCAATGCAAACTCTCTCCCCCAATGCAGCCTCCCGGCTTAAGCAAAAATTCGAGAGCACACTCGAGCAGTAGTAAAAACACAAGTTTCGCAGCTCGCTTGGGTGTTCCGGCAAAAAGAATGGAAAACGAGGCTCACTCGGGTGCGCGCGTTCCTTTTTTTTTTAGACATGTCGGCGTCGTCAACAGGCTGGTGATGAATCTACGCGCTGTAGCGTAGGAAAAAAAAGCCGAGGCAAGTCGACCTCCTTTCCCGGAAAAGCCGGCGGCGCACGAGAGAGCGAGACTCGTGTGTAAGCGCGTGTGTAGAGCTGTGTACGTGTCTACAATACACAGCTAGTCTTCTCCAGCTCTTCGCATTCGCGCCCGGCCCAGACCTCCTGACCGTTTCTTGAATATTTCAAGCGTGTGCTTCCGTCTTTTCTATTCCCCGCCGGCGAATCCTAATCATTTCGCTGCTACATAGCTCTCCAAATTTTTATTGAAGTCTCTATCGACGAAGTTTTCCCTTACTCTCGAAATATGGGGGAGTAGGATGAAGCCAAGTGTGACTGAGCTTCCGGACTGAGCTTTCATACTTGGACGAGAGAGAAACAGGACGGCGCTCGTACGATTATGTTCATTGGACGATGCCGAGAGAGAACGAGAGACTGAGGGTTAGGGGCTGGCGCGAGGGAATTCAATTTGCGCGCGGTGAGTGGACAGAGGGGCCATGGACGGGTTCGCGGAAGCGAGGGTATAGGCAAACGGGTGGGAATTACCGGGGAAGTCGCGCGCCAAGCCCTCTCTCGGTCTTTATTTTCCCACGAGAGACGAAAATGGATCGCGCGGAGCTTTTCGGTAAATCAGCCGCGGTGGGATGAATGCGTGCGTGCGAAAGTCCGAGGGGCAGCTCTCTCTCTCTATTCTTGGGGGTTAAAGACTGATTGAGGCCTTGTATTTTCTCGGTGTGCTCTGCTTGACGCGTTTTGAATAATTTTGATTTATATTCCGATTTTGGCGGAAATTACGGAATTGTTTCGACGACTGGCCTTCTCCTTTTTTTTATTTATTTATTTTTAGGGATCCCAGCTAGGAAGTTGACGAATCGAAATGTTGATGGTTTATATAAAAAACGTTTGTTTCTTCGGAGGGGACGGGGTAATTTAGAGTCGTGTGTTCGCGGGCAAAGAAAATTCCTGACCTAATTAGCTTTTTTGCAGCGAACAAAAATTAAATTTTAAATTTCTTTGTTTAAAGTAGGAAAAAAATTTATCTCGGAAGATGTGCATACCAGGATTGTGCCTCTACCTTCCTTGACATTACTAATGCAATAAGATAATTTTTTTATGTAAATAGTTGGACGAGGCTAGAATTTGTCAAACAATTATACTTTCCAAAAGTTTTGCTCTCGAGATAGGGAAGGCGTGAAATTCCTGCCTCAAAGTTATCTTACGCGATGCACAGGCTCTTGAAATAATTCGAGTTTGTACACCTATTTAAACTAGTCTAATATTTGGAGAGAAGGAAAGATTTAATTATTACATATGAAAATGCAAAATTAAGTTACTTTGTTGAAAAAAAATAGATAAATAAATAATATAAAAATCTTCAAAATTAAAATTTTCTTTTCTCTTTTTTATTAGCAGTAAAGAAAGACATTAAAACCTGAAGCTATAGCGAGAACACAGATAAAAACTAAAGCAGCCATTAAGCGATTATAAACAGTTAATAATAGGAAAGGATGTCGAGAGTCGGAGCGAGGGCTCTTTCAATAAGCGTTCCATCAATTAAACCCGTCGTTTTTTGCGCGCGCGCGCGCGCCTCGGACACAAGCTGCTATAGCTTGGGACTAGCTCTGTGCAGCTATGGCGATAATTAAATGGGCGAGAGCAAGAGTTGCCGGGCGACGATTAATTATCGAGAGCAGCAGCGTGCTCCGCTCGGCCGAGCTCGCGAGAGCCTCTTTAGTTAGCGCTTACCACAGCTTTTCGCGTGTGCTCTCTCGCCTAAACCAATGGCTGACGATTCTGCTTGACTTGTCGATCCTTTGATTGGATTTTTAAGGCGTCTTTAGCAGATTTGCCCGGGGGTAATTCTTTTTTTTTCAAATTTGAGATTGACTTAAAAAAAAGTTATGTCATTGATTTGTTATCAATTTACTTTCAATTGGTCAAAAATTTGCACTGATTGTTTTGTTTGGAAAATGGAAAAAGTAATTGGTAATTGCTTTTAATGAAATTGAGTTTTCAATTACATTATAAGGAACCTGTAGCTGCGTTTCAATTAACAATTTATATAACGGACGCTTTCTTTTTTTTTCGTTTTTAATCGATTGTAATTGTTCATTAAAAATTATTAGGTCAACGGATTTGATTGCAATGTTAAAATTTCTTTATATTAATTGCCGGAATTGATTGTTAATTTGTTGAAAGTCGAAGTTATACATAAAATATTATTTGTTTTAATAATATTTAAATTTTTTATAAATTTTTTTATTGTAAAATTCTTTGCTAGAAATGCATAAATAAAGAATTGGGCTTCAAATGGCATTTTGATTACAAACCCGGCGAAGAATGTAATGAAATTGTAATTACAGGGGTTGAAAGTTAAAAAATTCTTGTTTTACAAAGTTTCGTTCTATTTCATTTCATGCAGTACATCGGTGAATAACGTTTTTTTTCAGTTCACAAAATTTGCTTGCTTATATAAATTAAAATGCATAACGCTAAATTAACTCGGAGAAATGACACGAAAACTAATGTAAAGTAACACTACAACTATAGCATTTTTTCGTAAAATTGCACTCGCTCCGTTCTTTCTTCACCTAAAAAACAGCATATACAAAAGTAATTGTAAAAATATAAATCTTAAAAACTCTCGCATTGGAACAACGTTTCTACGGTTGTTTTTCTCTTTCCTTCTACATTAATCAAAAAACTTCTCAAACTGTAGGTCAAAGCGAGAGCGCACAGGTGCGTACAAGCGCCAACCGTATTGCAACTTCGAACCTAATAAACTACTTCATCGGCACAGTTTGCGCGGCGCAAGCTGCACCGCTCGCTTGTATACCACTAACCAAAAAAGGATTTCCCGAGCTATAGCGAGTATATAGAGGAGAGGCCGGAAAGCGCTTCCGCCCGTCTCTTAATTGCTGCCGAGAGAGCAAACTTGGCAGTGAATCCTACTCTAGCCGCCTCGAGCTATACAAACAGACGCGTTTCCACGCTCGCTGGTCAAAAGGAATTACCCCACAGCGATCGAGTGACAATTGCCGTATAGTTTCACCATCCTCCTCCCTCCCCCCGCCGCACACTTTCCGAACTAGGATTATAATTAATCGAACAATCGCGCATAAGCTCAGGAATGCGAAAGCTTGATTGATTGTTCTTGCGAGCTTCGCGATGAATATTGCCTTGCTCCTCGACAAATACCTTCTAGTCCCCCAAAAGCTATAGAGATCGAGCACTTCAGTAGTAGAGGTACGCGTTCGGTCGGACAATCGCGTTTGATTCGAATTTGTAATTTGCGCGCGTTTTGGCATTGCACAAACGTTTACTCATTCAAGTTTCATTAATATACCGGAGCAAAATAATGTAAAAATAATATTTTCCACGAGAGCACGCCTTCGTTTGCATTAAATATAGATTTGGGCAAAGCTTAAGCCGCGCGCGCGCGGAAAAATGCATATTTTCGTGCGGCCACTTTAAAACCGCATTCGGCCGCGCTGGCGCAGCAGCGGCAGAAAATAGATACGCAAAAGTTTTCATCTTTTACGCGCATTAAGGGTCTCGAGTGCGTAATGGATACTGCCGGGCTTTAACCGTAATGGATATTGCTAAATTCTGAATAGGTAGACCGTAAAGCGTTTTCATATTGTGTGCGCTCTAGCGCTGGAAGGGCAATTTTTTTCCCCTCGATTCCGTCATGCGCGAATACACACAGCGCGTTAAAGGTAAGCGAATGTTTTTGCGTTAAAATTTTCAAAGTGGAACACAAACCGCGTTTATAAAAATAATACGTTTGAAGTATTTGTTATTGATGAATTTCATTTCTTTTGTCTTTTTAAAGGGATGTATAGAAACATGTACTTTTTATTATTACTGTAGTTATTGTCAATGTTTACACATCGTTCGCACATATAGGAAGGCTGGAAACAGTTTAGCAAATAAAATCAAGCAGCATACCCAAGCGTGTTTTTCCGTTGTACACCATTGCCATCAGGAAGAATGTCGATTCGAAAGCAATCGCAATGGCCATGAGCACGTGATGTCGTTCGGAGAGGGTGGAGGGGACGCATTAGTGGCGTAATCGCTCGCTGGGACGTTTCCCACTGGGATTGTCCAGTGGTCGCGTCATACGTCGTGCGCACACGCTTACGCTTGGTCATGTGGTTATCAACGCTAATTAGGCTACGGGCTGCCTTGCCTCTCCGTGTGATGTTGGAACAGCCGTTACTATCGAACGATTTCAGGGTCGGAGTACAGGAGTATAGTTTTCTTTAAGCTTTAGATGGACACGCATCCGGCTTGAAATATTTTTCCACTTTTTTTTCCCTCTAATCTCTACACTTGTAGGTCTCTGTGTGATGGCGCGTGTCTCGGGAGAAAGAATTGTCTTTGCTACACGTGCGCGTGACGGTTATATTCTTCTCGAGTTAAAGGGCGAAATTGATGCCAGCCGGACGATGTTGGGCGCAAAAAATCGCGCAGATAGAATCCTCAGCTCGAGAGACCAGACAAATTCGCTCATTTGTACGCCCGCCGAGGGATCGACAAATCGTGGCTTATTTTTAACGTACACACGTTTCTTCTGGCTTTGGTCAATTTTGCTTTGGCACGCGAAAAAAAAAGAACGGACTAAGACAATTTGCGGGGGACGATAAGACAAATCTGTAAATATTACGGCGTATCCATTGATAAATTGACAAAAGTCATAAAAAGATATTTAGAAAAAAATCCTTTTGAATAATCTCTATTCTCACTTGTAAACGGACAAACAAACACAAAACCACATATTACCAATGAAATCCCTCTTTTTCGCCGAGTCCCTCAATCCACCGAGATCATTAAAATTCGCAAACGCGCAAATGTCCTTAGCCCAGGGCAAATTTAATTAAAAGCGGGAGATAACTCACGTGGGGGGGGGGGGGGGGGGCCCAAAGAGTTGCCACGTCAAAACAATTTCGGTAACGCAATTGTCAACGAATTTCGCCCGCACGATGAAACGTCACCTCACCAGTTCCAACAAGGAAGTACTCTCGTCGTCGTCAGTGCACACACACACACACACCCTCACCGCGAATTACCGCACTTCCCATTCGTCCGGCTTTCCGACTCTGCTGAATGTTTAAAGCGCACTTCACGCGGATTGCATCGTTGCCTCTTTTACTGGAGGAGGGACAAGGGTGCAAAGGTGAAAGAGGCAGATGCTCCTAAAATTTTCATCGCCTGCTTTACCGGCAAAATTAGCTGCGGACGCCCGTGAAACACACAGGCACAGACACGCACAGCGCCCTTTAACCCGGCATTAATTATTTAACGTTGCAGCTCAATGACGCGCTCTAGTGTTAAAACTTTGCTGCGCTGAATTAAGGATCCGTCAGAAAGTGGATCGTGTATTTAGAGGCGACATGTATGCGCGGAAATATGTTAAGGTTTTGATGGGATAGCGAATTTATTTAAATTATATGCAAGACGTGCTTTGAGACATTGTAATGAGCCTGCAAGGCAGTGTGTCTTAAGGTAAAAGCTAGAGAGAAAGCTGTAGATGCACGCGCGCATATAGTATGTAACGTGTCTCTGAAACATCAAAATATCCCCCTTGAAACTTTAAGAAACGCTCGGGTATTTGTTTTTTTATAAAGTCGAGACATATAATAGTATTTTTACTATCGTTTAACGTGTCTCGCGCAATAAGCGTTAAATAAACCGCTCATTAAACTCGTAATAGGGGTTACAGCTTTATGAAGCGCGAAAAGTGAACTTTTTCCTTTATTTTTCCAGATGTCTAGCCTCTCGGGTTTACGACCATAAAAGCCACGGCGTGCTGATCTGAAGGGATCTTCCTCGTATCTATCTCTCACCGAGTCAGCTGCGACGTCAGTAGTTTTGGTCAGCGTTTGGCCGGACGACTACGGAGAGATTGTAAACTTTTCGTCCCCGCCATCGGGGCGATCGTCGTGTCAAGTAAGTCACTTTGTAAACATCTCGGCCTTGAACTAGGACCTCTCGGTGTTGCGCAACGAACTTTCTTCGATACTGTTTTCGACAAAAATGCGCGCGTTGCAATGTATAAATTGACGATATTTTAATATTCCACTTACACAATTGAAACTAGCGATATTAATTGTCGAATTTGATAACTACGGAGCAGTAAATAACAATGGAAACTAGCGCGCGAACTCGCGCGCACATCCTGGCGCGCTACTGCTCTCGCTTATAATCGCTGCTTAAACGCAGAGAGAGCGCCTCTCCCCTTGCATTAACGAAAGCCACAGTGCCGAGAGTCTAAAGCAGCTTGCCCTTATCTCTCCGGCCATTCTATTTTCCGAAAATCAAGCTTATATTCCCTCGTGCGGGAGTATCCAGCCGAGGGGTTATAACCATTGCAAGCTCAACTGCTGCAAGGTCAGCAACAAAACGTCCCGGCACTCGTCGTCGTCGCGCTTGCAATTGCGCGATTGTTCTAAACAGAGCGCAGGCACGCGAAGGAAGTTGACAGGCCTGCAGCAGGCAGATAACCCGCTCAGCCGAATACGCCTGTGTAATGTCGTAAGGGTTCGCTTTAAGACTCGATTACCAGACGAGCGCTCGAGGGACGAGATGGGGGGGGGGAAGTTGATTAGGAGGGGGGACTGGTAGAGGCTCTGGGTTTCGTAATTAAGGAACTTCGGGCGACGGGCGCAAAGAAAGCTCGGGGCTGCGCGGCTTGCGCGGTTAATTGCGAGCCGCGAAAGTTTGCCCGCGATCGTACGCGGTCTTAGTTTGCGGACAGGAATATAGCAGCCGATGTTATTGGTCTCCTTTTACTCTTTGAGCTCTGTGTCCTCTCGACTCGTTAGCACGGACTTTTGAAGATCTTATTTTTATTTCTGGATTTTAAAAAATGAAGTTTATTAATGCGATTTTTTTGTCAGAGCGTTGGAAATAACAGAATGGAAAGAGAGAGAGAGAGAGAGAGAGAGAGAAAGAGAGAACTTGGTAATTTATGAGTGTTTCAAGTTTCGAAACGGCGAGATAATGGCTTGGATAGTGTTGCTCCATTAGGTCAAAACTACATGGGCGGAAGTGGCTTATCCAACGTAGATGGCATTATAGATTTTGTGATGAATATCTGTCTTTTATTAAGTTACCTCCAATTTTTAATCTGCAAGTGTTGAATTGTTTTTTTTTGTTTTAAATTGAAAGTGTGCAATAATTTTTTGACAACAACAGACATAAGAAAAGTATAAGAATGTTTATACGCGTATAAATAATAGGCTAACTTTTCATCCGTTCCCGAAACAGGCTCGACAAGGAGGAAGCGAAAAAGTTTGTTCGGAAGAAGTTGGAGCGGAAGTCGTATATTTCATTTGAAAAAAAAAGAACGAGTCGAAATACATATCTCAAAGGGAATTTACAACATATTTCAAGAGTCGAATAAGAACAAAAAAGAGTAGAAGAAAAAATTTGTCGTCCCAGCCGATACTCAAATGATCGATCTTCAAACCCTCTCGAATATTTAACCAAACCCAAGCATAGGAAAATCGTTTAAATTCCGCTATATAATCAGAGTCAAAGGCAGCTCTGGCGCGAGGGCAGATCTCGCAATTACGCCGGTGACATTCGTCATCTAATTGACGCGGCGTATAATCAAAACCACGTCGCGTTTTCAGCTCGGCTCGATACATATGCCATTCCAGGCTTAACGATATTTACATAATGTTTGCGCACATGGGAGAGAGCGCACGGAGCCTCCGTTTAATCGTCATTGCATGGGAGGGGGGGGCATAATGTCAATTCGCGTATACCGTTATGCCCGAGAGATATTAGCATATTTCATTATCTTTCGAGCACATCCAAGATAACTTCTATATCCTGCGACCGATGACGGCTGGGCCCATTGGCCGCAGGTAGTAATCCATTTGCAAAATCAGTATACGTTCTATAAAGATGACGTGCTCCTTCAGACTTGCGTATAACGAACTTGACGATACATCCGAATTTGAAGCACAGCTAAAGTCAAATGGTGGACCCTTTTTTTCTGAAAGCACGAAAATACCATCAACCGGCCTCGAGGCCGATCGGCGCATCCAAGAGCTCGAGAAAGTTTCCGGCAGAAAAGCAACGCTCCTTTTCTCCAGAGCTAACTGACCTGGTGCGGATAGCCCTCTTCTTCGAAAGCCGGTCGAGTGTGCTCTCTCTCTCTCTCTCTCTCTCGAGAAATAGAGAGTCGGCCACTCGCTGGCTTCTTATCCTACCGATGCAATCCCAAGCAGTCGTCCTGAAGAGACGGCTATACTTCGGTCAAGCTGGCACATCAAGAGAGACGGTGCGCCGACCGTAAGCCTGGATGCAAATATTTTTTTTTTCGGGTCGCTATATCGGCCATCAGCTGCAGGCAATCCTGAAACGAGTGGTTTACTGTCGTTGGCTGAAATTGATACTCGATCGTAAACATTGAGAGCGAACACGTACTGTTTTGAATGGCCTGTGCTATTTCTAAGATTCGACAGTAGTACGAGGTAATATTATTATTTTACGAGATTTCGCGAATCCAACGTAATTTAGTTAACGACACGATTTTAAAGAGCCAGAAGTCATTTAAAGAAACAATTGCCCGTGAATTTTAGAGCAACGTTAATTCGAGGGAAAAAGAAGATGGAATAAAAAAAAACGAAGAATCTCGCGCGCACCTTGCTGAATTGCGTGAAAACGACGTTGGTGATTGCTCACATCTTGGAAGCCCATCAGCCGAGAGAGAGAGAGAGCACAGTGCTCAATGAGGAAAACTGCTCGCCGAGTGCAGTTGTTCAATTATCTTTTCTTGATAGCGAAGAGGAAAAAGACAGAGAGAATGAAACTCTCTCGTGTACTTGCCTGCGTTTTCAGTGTCCACGGCAAAGACGATTTTCCGCTCGTTTCGTTACGTTTTATCTTCGTTCCCTATCTCAATTTGTTCTGCGTCGCGTTCAATTGACTACCCATGCGCTTTTTCGTTTGTTCTAACGAATGAAATGTTCCCTTTTTTTTTCTATTCGACAAATATTAATTGACGTGGATTTTTCTATTATTTGCCCGAGAAAAATTGGATGGACTGCATTGCAAGTGTATTACTATTGTTCTGACGCACTTTTGAAACACACATTTCGATCAGTATACCTGATTAACTCGGCTAAGGGTGTTAAAGAGCCGTTAAGTCATTGAAAAATTCATATAAACTTTCATATTTTCGTCACAGCATATTTTTCCTTTTTTATTCACGTCCCCTAGAAGTACGTAAGCTGATTCATGATAAATGTTTGCTTACGAAAAAAAAAGAATTTACCCTTCCCTAAAAGAGCAAAAAAAAAACGAAGGGTTGATCCTCGGATCGATAAAGAGAAAAATAAAAGTGACGAGGAATCAATTCGGACTTTATAAGGCGGTCCTGGTTGACATAAACATTCTTCACTCAACGAATCTTACTTGCAATGGATACCAAGAGTTTAAGGGTTCACGATTCCGCAGGTCGGGTGAAAAAGGGCACGAAGAGAAAATGGAAAACAGCCGAGAACAGCGGAAATACGAAAGCAAAAAGAACGAAGAGGTATAAAAAAAAAGAACATTGTAAACACGATAACGTTAGCTTTTTAGCTGCGCGTGTTTTTTATATCTCCAGAGTTGTAAATTCAACGTTTAAATTTTGTATAGCTGCGGCGGCTTTTGCACTTGCTTCTTAAAACAATCGTAAACGAGGTATATTTCCAACTGCGGTAACTTTCCAAAACAAACCGCAAATTTATTTCTCCCGGCAAACGCCTAATAAATCTGCAAAGCCGAATGTAAACCTCGTACACGGCTGGCAAAGCTAACCACTTGTAAATTTTTAACTATTTCAGACCAGGCTCGACTGTCTTATTTTCTCTTTTTTTTTAGCGCACCACAATATTCCGTTTTATACAGTGATCTCTCGATTTTCACTCGCTGCATCTCGCAATTCTTCCAGTGTTCCGTTCATCATCAAATGCGACCCCGTGGCTATCGATTTTTTGAGGCCAAGCTGCGTACGTT
Source organism: Anagyrus pseudococci (assembly GCA_030522585.1). Lineage (NCBI taxonomy): Eukaryota > Metazoa > Arthropoda > Insecta > Hymenoptera > Encyrtidae > Anagyrus > Anagyrus pseudococci. The sequence continues at coordinate 11,269 of JAPYYQ010001591.1, forward strand.
GCAGAAACGTAAAAATTTTATTTTTTTTCTTAGTTTTTATAACGACCTTCTCCGACGTTCGTTGCGTTTTAAAATTGCGTAAAATTAAGAACTTTTGGTTAACCCAAGTGTTAACTGATATTTTTTTCGTTCGTTTGTTAATTAGAAACACAATTGTTGATTAAACGCTTTGTTTATATTGATGAGTTTTAATTTCAATTTTATTTATTTCACTGCAATTTCCGTCGAATTAAAGGAAATCAAATACAATCGCGATGCGGTTTGGTTTAATATTTCGTCTTTACGGAAATGGAAATTCTGGGGAAAATGTTATATTTGAAAAAATATAAGGAATCCGTAATGGTTGTCAATTTTGTTTTGTAGTACCCGCTGACGTCATAGATATACACCTATACTTCCCAAAATTTTTTTTTTACCGTTTTGTATTATTCATATTTTAATACCCTGGCTTTTAAAGAAATTGTTTTATCATGTAGCTCTTTCTTTTTTATTTATCTTTAATATACGTTTGAACCCGCGATTTATGGATTGCGTAACCAAACCTTTGTGTCTACTGAACCATTTAAAATCGTGCCTGGTAAAATTTTAATATCGCAAAAATAACCTATTTTTGTATTTACCGTTCGCTTTAAAATAACAAAAAAACACCGTCCGATATTTTAGCTTTATTTAATACGTAACTCTACGCTACACCAATACGGTAAACTATAAGAACACGTTTATTTCACGTCCGAAAATTCCATCAACAACATTAACCAAAAAACGCCTCGATATCCCGGCAACTATAGGCGAAACTTTGAAACGATACACAACTCCACTAGCGTTCGTCCGTGCTAATTATGCAAATGCAAAAGTCGACACAGCCTGATCCCAAGGTCTAATAAGGACGAAACGGGCTTCTCCTTTCAACCTTCCGAGTTTCATGATGGAAAAGGGGAGGAGGGGGAGAGAGAGAGAAACGAGGCGTACATCGACAATCTGAGCGAAGGAAATTCGCGCTTCTGTGTGACACGTGCGCTTAGCAGACGGATGGACGTCCGGCTCGTCGGAGCCGAAAGTCAAGCTCAGCCTGGTGATTAAGGTGAAATCGATATATGCCGAGAGCTTATTGGGCTAGGCCACGTGCCCCCGAGTAGAGCAAGGGATGAAATGTACGACAAGCCGCTAATGTGCCCTTCGTCATGTCGCCCGCCAGCCGACAGCCGCGTCCCCCCGCCAGCTTCCCTTGGACCTTATTTACGCGTAGCTCGCTGGCCAATGGACGCGTCCAAAACTCGTGTTCATCTCGCCCACCCCCGAGTTGCTAATCGCGTCCTGAACTCCGAGAGATTTCAGTGATTTGTGGCACGTTTTTATAGTGCTTTTTTTTGGCTCTCCTTCATTAGCTGGCCTTGGCGCGGTAAATTAGTCGAGATTTGATTGCTAGATGCAATTGCACTCTCTCCGGCTCTCGCGGTATAGCGAGAATTATGGCGCTCTCTCTCGAGAGAGAGTGGGAGAGAGTTAGCCCCTAATTTTCCCGAAGATCGCTTCGCGCGCTAATTATCCGCTTGATCTATTTCCAAGCAAACGACACACTTGGAATTACTATCGAACCGCTTGATCGACCGCCGAATCTAATAACAAAAGTCTCTCTATCCCCTTGAACTATATATACGCAACTCTTATATAAATCAGATCGCACACTGCGGCGGCAAACTTATCGAATTTAATTTCAATACTCGACCCCTCTCTCTATCTCCGTAATTACAATTTTCGGTTCCTATGAGGCGGCCAGGCCGTTCTCGCAATTAAGTGCACTCGTCCGGCCAACCTGAGACGTTTTCGTCCGTTTTGGAGGTAGAGCTCCTCCGCCTCGATTTCCAAGTCGGCCAACATTATATCGCCAGAGGGCAATCTGCAGCCGCTATTAAGCCACGCGACATTCACTGCCGCGACAAATGGCCGTCCATTCCCAGCTCGAGAAAGCAAGAGAGAGAGAGAGAGAGAGAGAGAGAGAGAGAGCAAACGTGTGCGCACGTATACGCGGATACGTGTCAGCGGTACAGCGAAGCCAACCTTCTCGAGGCCAGGAAGAGAGAGAGAGAGGCTTATAATGAAGCCGCGTAAGCTTAAGAGAGCATAGCTCGTCACTGCACCCACGTCTACCAAGAGGGCTTAATTTTGCTCTTACGTCGTGTGTAGTGTGTGCCTTGGCTACGTGAGAGCATCGCGTATTTTTACAGGCTGATCTATGTGTGTGTATATGTGTGGTAGTCGGTGTGTTCGTCTCGTTCGGGCTTATGGATTATCGGCTATTTCGTGCGGTACGTTCGTATACAGCTTCATTAGCCGCTCAAGTGCTGAATTAATGCCGTCGACTGTATATACATATAGAGGAAAGGGGCTCTTATGTATCGCTTATTTTTCTTTTTGCGAGAGAGAGGGCAGAAATATTATAAGCTCGCAGAGAGAAAGCTCTGCGTCATTCGAATTAATCATGCGACCAAGAGAGCTTTAGCGGTGAAATCTTGGGATTTTTCGGGGGAGGGGGGGGATAAAAAAAGGAACTGATCTTCGAATTACCAGCAAAGTAAACCGAAATCGACGGAAATCGAAAGTTGCGAGGTCGTTGGTAAGTTGGCGACGATAACGAGAGAAAGAGAGAGAGAGGGTAGAGGAGAAAGTCGGTCGGGACGAACTTGGCCGATTAAACCGCCGGGGCGGCTCGCTAATGATCGACACTTCACCTGCTACTGCCAGTGTGCAAACGCGTCTTGCCAGACTGCGGGGCTGGTCCGCTGTCCGGAGAGAGAGAGACGTATACGTTTGAACATTGCTGCGGGGAGATAAAGGACCGCTACGGCCTTGGGTTTTAGGCGCCTTTTGGTATTTTCGGCGCGGGCGAGAGAGAAAAAGTAAATGGCCGTGTCGTAATGACGGCGGGACAATTTTTTTTCTTCCCTCGCTCGTTAATGTTTAAGAGACTGAGAATTTTGCGATCTTGGGAGCTTGAGAAAAAAAAGAAGAATCGTATCGATGAACGGCGCGAAAATAATGAGGATGAGAAAATCTCTGACCAGATGAAGGTTAGACAGAGTCAAGGTTACGCGCCTTTAATTGCTATTAAAATATTATGTGATCTATTTTCGGGAATGATGCGTAATGTTGATTGATAGGGGAACGATTTATGATTTTCTTAGGCTTGGCGTTAAATGCTGTTTTGCAATATTGCGGTAACGAGTTCAGCAGAAAATAAAGGAATTTGTTGTTCTTGAAATTTTAAAAATAAAATAACTGTGACCTTTAATTTCATACTCGCGCGTTTATATCTTGCTTTTAACAAAGGGAAAATGTCTTGTGTTATAAAAAGAATCTCTTCTATTCACTGACAAAATCATGTAAAATATAACTGTGCTCTCACAAGTGGACGTACTTTATGTGCCTTGCCGAGCGTAAATTTACATTTTTCGGCCTCAAGCCATCCGATGTTGAACTTTTTTTTCCCTCTTGTTTACAGTTTCCTTTTAGTAATATCGTAACAAAAGAAAAACAGTTTCTAAATGTTATTTTCACGAATGTTTTTCCAAACGGAAAATATCCGCTTAGAAAATGTGAAATAATAATAAAAAGCACCAAAATAATGTTCTTAAAAAATTTCAAAACAATAAAAATAAATTCTGATCGAGCCAGGACGACGAATACATATGTTTAATTAAAACGAAAAGCCACAAAAACCATAAATACGCCACAACAAAGGAAGAAAAGAGAGCAATTAATTTTCTATTCTAAACAGATAAAACCGGTGCGCCATTAAAATTCTTGAGCTTGCGAGAGAGAGAAAGAGCGAGTTAATTCATCCGCTGATTTGAATACGAAACTACGCGAAGGGCTGGTCCAATCTAGACCTGCACCGCTGCATCTAAATAAAAATTCTCCTCTTCTTCAGCCAGCGCGAAATTAATGAGAAGCAGGACGATGATCGAGTACCTCTCTTGGCTCGCTCAGTCCCGCCTTTTTCCCAGCCACTTAAGTCGTTCGTGGCTCATTTTCATTCGCAATGCGGAATCCAGTGAGCGACGGCTCCGCGCGCGCGGTATTACCGACGGTAATCGAATTTCCAAAGTGACTCGCTTGACGATCGAGAAAGACGGCGAAGTTTGCCCGAAAAATTGAAGCAATTTGAAAAAGCGCTGGGGAGTTTTTTCTTTTTCTAAAATCAAGTTTTTTTTTCAAACTTGACTTTTGTGATTGCACGAGCGCTCTTTTTTCTTTTCTAAATGCGCATTAAATCCAGGACTTTTATTTCATTTGAAGGGTCTCCGCCAGGCCTGCTGAGATTTAATAAGCGTTTCTCGTGAATAAATCATCGATCGTTGCCTTCCAGAATTCTTTTAGGGATTCTTATTAAGACGAAGCGGTAAACTAATGATCGAGAGGCTCTCTCGTTTTTCTTTAAATCCAGCTTTTCTTTATTGCGATTTTCTCGATGACCTTTTAAATCCTGCGTCTTGTTTGTGCTTTTTTAGCTTTGTGTAGGCTCAAAGCTCACTTTATTCACGAAATTATCATTTTTCTTTTCTTACCATGTCAAGCCAAGATTGTATTACAGAAATATTGATTTTTCATGCAAATGACGATTCGAGGTAAATAAAAAAAGTTGGAATTAAAACGAAGATTTTAATTGAGAAAAGATGAATTTGAAAAGCTTTTAAAACTATCAGTTAAGCCGCGATCCTTTAACTGCCATTACATTTTATTGGATTCGATTTTTCTCGCTAGATAATTCCCATCTCTCTCGAGAAAGCAAAAAATACAAGAATATAAGAAGTAAGAGGAAGAGTATTCAAAGAGTCAAGGAGAGCTAATGCGATAATGCTATCGTATCGATTTCGCGCGAACCCCCTATTGCAATTGTCCTGATAACCCGAGCGTTGTCATAGCATCATATAACAGAGAGTGTTGAAAGATATTATAGTAAAATCATTTGGTTCGTTCTATAGAGTTTATCTCTTTAAAAAAGTAAGCTCTTCTTCTCTCTTCTTTTTCTTTGTATTTGTGCGTACACATTCACGAAATTTCCATACAAAATCGATGGATAAACTTTTTTTTCATCCCGGGCTTGTAAATTAAACGAGTTTCGTGCCATAAAGATGTTTGATATTGAAAAATATCGGCGAAAGTATCGCTGCACAGTTCTTCTAAAAGATACCATCTGCTTTTGAAACTTAGTTTAATTAAAAAGAAAATAAATTTGTTTTCTTTTTTTTTACCTTCGAAATTGTATATGCTCTTTTAATTAAGGATTTAAGCTTTATTTTAGAATTTATCAAGATTAGTTTTATTGAATTGGATAAAATCAAATCTCTTTTTTTTATATATACCAATCGGATTTAATTAAAACTTTATAAATTAATAGCTAGAAAGTCGTATATGGACTTAATACCGAAAAGAGTTGCCGGTATATTAGATATTGGTGATTGTAAAAATAAAACCCTATTGTACAATGAGAAAAAAAAGAATATTTTTTTTTTTGGAAAAAACGAAATTATAGAATTTTTTATTGAAAACCAGATAGCGATGGTATTATTGCATTTGGCAAAGTTTTTCAAGCGCAGAACACAATGAACCAGTGATAAATAGAAGAAGAGCGAATAAAATTTATAGTATATGACATACGAGAGCGAAAGATTTCACAGCCTTGCGTTTATTGCTTATTGGCAGAGCTGGTAGTGCGGTAACTGCCAAACTTAGTGGCTTACTTTTGAATAATTTAACTCGATACAATTTTTCAAATCTCCACCTTTTATACTGTTCTCTTGTTACATTTCGCTTTCCAGATGTGAAAATCTCCTATTCACGCAATTTAATCCTTGCGGATTTACATTTTAATTACATCAAACTCAAGGCATTCAATGCGAACCGAGTTTAATGTTAATCGCGCTATAAATTCGCTGCCGAACAATTAAGTAGAGAGAGAATAGCTTATTGGCGTAAAATTCGGGTTAGATCGTATACATAAATACATAGATCGCTTCTTAAATCGTTCGCACACTCTCCAATCCCCAACACCTTTTCATTGATTAAACGCACGTACGGCTGCCTACGGCCGAACTAGATTCAATTACTATTAATTAGGTCAGACTAATGCGCAAAGGCAATACTACTGCCTGACACACGCACACGCATAACTGCTTGCTCAACGCCGCGTAATCCTCAAAAGTCCAGCTGTATATCACTTTGTCAAACAAAAAAAATATCCTACGCATCATAAACATCTTAACCTCGTTACAAACCTTCTCCCCCCTCTAAGTAAATAAAAATAGTCGGCCTCGAAGATCAGTGACGGAAATCAATGAGCGCCCATATTTTCATCGTCGCGCGATCGGCAAACACATCTCGTTCATTGGCCACACGTCTTTTCCCCTCTTAGTGCGTAATATTCAGACGGCATCGGAAAATTACCGAGGGCGCGTCTGGCTCTCTCCCACGCTATGTTGTTCGAACGCTTTGTTTATACGAAAGTCGCCGGAAAGTCGTTCGGACCCTCTCCCTTTTGGTCCTCCTCCCCCATCTAATTTCGATGCGGCTCTGCTCTTGCGTCCGCCTGTTTTTCTCTCGACGCGCCTCGCTCTTCTGATCTTTCTCATTCTGTTTGCGCTTTCTACGAGCCACTTGGTCGGGGCTCTCTGGGTAAATAATTAAGGGGCAGTGTGTGCCTTAGGTTGTCATCGGATAATTCTCACGGCCAACAGCGTGTTCTTCAGGTACGTCTGTTGCGTTAGTTTCATTTTCGAGAGAGAAAAAAGACTAGTAGTTCAACCACTGGTTTAGTCAGACGACATTGAATAAAATTTTAAAAACAACGGTGCGAAAAAAACTTTTACCGTGAAAAAAAGAGAATGAGAGAGAAGTCGGGACAGTGGCTTGAAAATACACTCGCGGTTTTCCTTGTTTCGTCCGAGGGAGCGTTAGAAAAGGGGCAAACAAGCGTAGCACAGCGTAGAATAAATTAGACAGCAGAGGTAAAAAAGAGAGTGCGAGCAGCAGCTGTTATTTCGCACCCTTCCGCCTGCTCGCTCTTTGTTTCAATTTTATCCAGCAGCCCCTTTTCAGCTTTCCTCTCCCTTCTCTTTTTTTCTTCCTCTCGCTTTCGCTCTTCACGTCATCCTACCCCCAACAACGACTTAATCTATCTCGCTTGTTTTCTTCTCTCCGTCAGTCGCTTCTGTTTCTCGGTTACTTTAGGCCTCTCCCGCATCAAAAATGTCGATCCCTCTTTTCTATAGCCACGGACTACTGCACAGAGCTTCGGATATAGATCCTTTTATCTTCTTTTTCGAGCCTCCAAATTTGCACGCAAACACCTAAGCGGATCGTTTGCGCGGCTTTCTCTGTCGCGTCAACAAAAGAAATTGATTCAAGCTTCTTGCTTGGAACGTCGCAAAAGAAACCAATCGCGAGAGCCTCGGAACCCAAGTGAATGAGACGAAAATGGTAATTCGAAGGAATCGCTTGCTGGTGTGGAAGTATGCGCGGGGCAAAAGATGAGATGAAGAAAAGGAGTTTGATTGAGTTGGCGGAATGAAAAATGTCGAGCCTTCAAATGACGGCACTTTTTTTATTTTTTTGAAAATTTTTGAAACAAGTTTTTACGTAACTGTTGTGGAGAAGGGTAATTTAGGTTTTATTGTGAGTTTTTTCGTTTTATAATGCTGACGCAAGATTTACCTTAGGATTTTTCAAAATTTTTTTTCTTAGAAATATAAAAATGTGTTTGTATTTGCGAATACAGAGAATTTCGCTTCGATTGTTTCTACTGGCGGTTTCATTTGAAATTACTATCTTTAGCCAACACGAAAAATAAACAAACGTTGAAAGAGTTTAGGAATAAAATAAGTCGAGGAATAAAAGTAAAAGCCGAGTCCTCTTGAAAACGAAGGCAATTACCGAAGAAGACGAGAGTCTTGCGTCCCGTCTATAAATCAAGGCGTTGATTTCCATAAACACCAGCCGACTATTACCAAGACAAATTCATAAAAACAAATACGACAGCAAAGATTTCTCATTCGGCATTTGGTTATTCTTATTAATCTCGGAAAAAGCTCGGAGACAGTGGGGAATTCATTTGCGAAAGTATCACTAAGCTCGACGGTTTTATTTGTCGGTATATTTGGCCCGAGATCTCTTTCGAGAGAAGTCAATTATTCGAATGTGATATTTTTGTCCGTGTGATTTTATCAAAGAGTATACCAACTAAAATATTTTAACGTTTTTTATTAAGAGCATATCTGGAAAACTGGTATTTGCAAAAAGCCACACAGGAAAGCGCGAACGAGTTTACAGACTCGTGGATGAAAGCAATCTCTACCGGGAACTTTATAGGTGGCCCATGACTGTGAATCCTATCGCTGTAATGTACGGCTAACTATTTCGCGAAATAAATTTCGGCCTTTTGGTAAAAAAATAGAAAGCAACACAATAACCATAAAGTTATCCTAAGAATATAAGAGAATCCAAATATTTATAAGCCTTTGCTCGTAGACTTTTCAATATCAAGAGCGAGAGGGAAAAACAATAAAAAGCAAAATGGATATACCGTTAAAATAAATATACTAAAACGCCAGCGCGCCGCTAAATAACTTTCGAGAATTTAGTCATGCTTGAAGCGCAGAAAAAAATATATAACGTGGAAAAAACAATCTCCAGAGAAGAACGAAAAAAATCGCAAAAAAAGTCTCCCGATTATTTATTGACGCCGCCAAAGTTTAAATTTTCAAACTAAAACCCGGGAGCTATACAGTCTTTGTGTAGGTGTGTACGTTGCCGAGCGTAAATCTTCATCCCTCCCTTGCTCCCTCCCTTGCCCTCCGAGTACACGTAACACAAAAAATTTTAAATCTCGAGAAGCCTTGCGCATCGCAGGCGAATACTCTCGGCAAAAAAAGGGAACTTGCCAACGTGGAACAAAAGAAAACAGTGGAAAAGCACTAGCGTAAAAAATAAAAAAAAAAAAAGAAAAAGCGCGTGCGGACGATCGCGCTCATTAAAAACATAGCTCTCTCCCCCGCTCTGCAAGCCAACCGGAATATTTCATCGCAAGAGATATTACCGTCCGAAATAAAAGTATAGGAAGAGAGAGAAAAAAAACCAATCGTCGTTATACTCTCTCGCGATACTCGGAAAATTGCGATTATATACCACCCGTTGCGTTTCGGTCTCTCTCTCTCTTTCTCGCGATTTATTAAAATACGCAAGGGAAATAAATAAGAGAGAGAGAGGCGGGATTTGAATGGCGAACTGGTTTGTTACTCGGAAGGAAAATATACTTGAATAAACAGGTTTGATAATGCGAAACGTGTGTGTGTGCTTATTTGTATCTCGTTGGGAAAGGGTATACCGGTCGGTCATAACCGGTGGAAAATTGGCTTTTCACTTACTCGAGAGAGAGAGGACTCCTACGGCTTTGAACCGCACACATGGAGTGAATAAGATTGCTCCAGATATACCGAGCAATATAACCTCCCCCTTTATGTGCTTTCTAGGTCGCCAGATCCCTTCGAGCTTTCCGTACAGTTTGTGTCTTACAAGATCGTATTTTTCCTCTTCCCCTTGTCTTATCTAATTATACATCTTGTAGCTTTAACGATGTTTGTGTTATTGCTTTCAAGAAAATTTTCTGATAGTCTGACAGTTTTATTGATATGTTTGAATAATCAAGAAAATACACGTAAATAAATAAGTCTCTTGTTACATCGAAAAAAACTGCGCGTGTTCTTAATTTTTTGAAAAAAAATAAAAAGAAATTGTGAAACTAAAAACAAAAGCTTAACAGGCAATTAATAGGATTGATAATGGTACTGCTGGGTAATGAAATATTCCGAGAGCTAAAAGAACAATTTGCCGCAATACGTGATCCAGTTACGCCGAGATTCAATGATCCTTTTCCCCTTTTATTCTCGTCTCCTTATTTACTTATTTCTCCCATTGTCTTGTTTGCCATCACTGAATCCTTTATCAGATTTCTTATTTGCATATCATCTACGTCCCCTTTTCGATATATAGCCACGTGTGTGCGAGCTGTCTGTGTAGACCTCTCGGATCTACATAGTCTAGCCTTGAAAAGGAGAGAGAGAAGAAAAAAAAAGAACTTTGCCGAGAGTTTCTTCGGGGAAACTACACGTTCATCTCCGAATCGAGCCTATAAAACGTGATCGTAATAAAATTACGGCCTCCTCTAACTCGATACTCCGCACTTTGGTATTCCGTGGGAAAAAAAGCGAGGCACGTGCAGCGATCGAAAGATAAGCGCTCGGGGGAGGGGAGGGGAGAACATACTCGCCCAATAAAGTCAGCCTCTCGAACCTCTTGTTTTCGGCAACGTGACACACTGATGGCTTGCGTTTCTACTGCTTCATTGATTTAGTGACGAGGCTTCCACTCGTCATTACTTCTGTAGATGGATTTCTCTTTTCTCGATTATTTCATGGATCGAGTGATTGCGCTTGAGGCGTGACGTGATCAAGTTTTTCTAAATTTTTCTTTTTGGAACGTTTCCCTTCTTCTTCTTGTTCGTATAAAAAAAAGTTGAATGGAAATAAGTAAGGGTATATTGGTTTGGTGGGCTCGATATGCGCGCGCGTGTTTTGGCGATTTTCAATTTACATTGATTACCATATAAATTCGAAGAGCACCCTCGAGTTGTATTGCTTCATAGCTGGCACAACAAGCTTATAATGTAATGCAAAGTAATGCTTGAAAATTAACGCGATTTAGGCGGGGAAGATGATTTTATTAATATTTCACTTACCCTCGATCTACCTAGTAGTTTGGGAGAATTTATTAAAATGAAAATTGCCTGTAGAAAACGTCGTTAAAATATCATACGTTATAATGTTTTGTAATGCATTTTTTATATTTCCACAAAAAAATTTATTCCGTTCTATTATCCATCCAATGATTCACCAATGATGCTTAATGAGCCGCAACCTTACCAGTAATTTATCAGAGCGAGGTGTTTGCAAGTAATTGATAATAGATTGAAGTAAGCGTAGATGCAGCAATTAGATAGAGCCTCGAATGGGCGCCGTGGAGCACACGCCGCTAAACACAATTCGAGTGAGCCGACAAGCTCTCAAGGCGCGCCAAATTGTTTCAACTCCGGCCGCGCGCGAATGATTTATATCTCAGGAGGCAAAACGGATAACTTCCCAGGCACTTCAGGATTAATACCTTTCCTGCCCCGGGAAAGAAGAAAAAAATTTAAATAAAATACCGCCACTTGCCGGCGTCGATCCGTATAAAATTCTCATATCTCGGCGCGCCGAAATGAATTTCCCCGTGGAGAGCACATACCGCGTGTACTCCTTGCTCCTTCGTCCACGAGAGCACGTAATCCTCTTTCAAAATCTGCATCTCAGCGTTTCGTAATAAATACATGCGCGAGGCTTTCCTTGACGTGCCCTCTTGCGCTAGTCCTGCCTTGCTCTCGAGTCGGGAAATTTCTGTATAATAAATTCCAATCGCTCCTGCGCTGGAAAATTTATTTCGCGTCTCTGCTCGACTTGTGGATGAGGGTAAAATGAACCGTAAAATCAGTCGGAAAATTGTGTGAAAATTGGAGGAGTTTTTTCGTCATAAGCCACACGGGCCAAAATGAATATTTCGTATAACTGTCGCGCGCTAAAGAAACGTGTCCGGAGATACCATCTATTAAATAACATTCACTGTACCGTTAAGATCAATGTCTGACCAAACTCGATTCGTTTCACTTATGCGCGTAAAAATGCAGCAGGGTCGAGCAAAGATAAGCTTGTAGCGTCATATACATATCACGCCTTGTTTATTATTAGCCTCGTACGTAATAAAACAAAGTAAAAATTTACACTTGCTCCATCCAATTAAAAAAAAAGGGTCTCATAAAACTCAGCTGGAGAGAAAGTCTTGAAAAATGTACGAGATAACTGGGCCAAAATGAAAATCATCGCTTAGAGTTACGAATACAACGCTATCAGCTGTCGGCGCGCTCCTAAATAACACTTTAAAAAAAAAAAGAAGAAGGAAGACAGAGATAGAACAGAGGGGGGTCCGGAAAGGGGGGAGGCGCGGCTGGTGGAAAACTCTCCCAGTGTGCCAACAGCGTAAAACAGCGCACGGCCGTGCTCCATTATCTCGGAATTGCAGCGCGACCAGCGGCACAGTTCGCCGGAATAAGTCGTCGGGCTTGTAGCTGCCCACTATCCCCCGCACACTATTCCCTCTCTCTCTCGTTCTAGTACGTTAGGGGTAGGGGGAGGGATATAACGAGAAAGAATGTGTACGTAAGCAGGTCGACGTGCGCGCGCTCGCTCCGCGTTCTCTCTCTCTTTCTCTGGTTAACGGCCTGGAGAACCGCGCGCGCCGGCGCTACGTACTTTTCCATTAAGGCCAGATTAAAGAGTGTAATTTACATTTCTCAGACCCACCGGGAGGATTTGCAGCGAGCCTTGCCCACTGTGCGAACGAAATCTTTAAGGAGGACAGCGGTTCTCTAGTCGACGGACGAGCTCGGGTCGTTTCAGGTCTTACCCAACTTCCAGAGGTTGTTTTTTTTCTGTGCCAAGTGGCTATATATGTGAGCTCTCGATGGGTGACGATGTTGATAGGCTTTTTTGCTGCTATATACTTTTTGTGGTAAATATGCGGTTTTTTTATATAATAAATTGATGGTGCGCTTCCTTGTTGGTAGAGCGGATGAAAAATCGAGTTATTAGAACCGCTGTAAAATTGGTGCTTTGCAGGTGTAGCGGTTGTAAGATGAAATATGCACGTTAAAGTGCTTTGAGCTTTTAAGGAAGGAACGCAATTTTATATAAACGCGCGTGTAAAACGAGGGATTAAGTATTACGCGACTCTTGTTTGTAAATACAAAAATACACTTTTTTTCAATTTTTTTTAGAATTAAACCAGTAAATCATTTTTTTTTTTGCTTAGCAAAGAACCTTCGAAGGACGAGAAAATTTCAAAAATTAACTTTAAGAGTAAAAGAAGTGGAATTAGAGGGAGGGTTGAAAAGTTTTTCGTGTACACAAGCTTCCAGTATTTAAAGTCACACGCAGAGTCTCCCCGTGCAAAGAGTTTAAAAAAAAAAAGAAAAAATGAAACTTTTCCTGAAGCTAATTGGATTTGATATTTTTATTCTAGGAGTTTGTATTAATTTCTTTTTTTGCGCTGGTTTTTTTATTACCCTCTTATAATTAGAAAAATAACAAGCGGTATACGTTTAAAGCTTACTTTATAGTTTTTTAAGAAGATACATAAGCGCATACGCTTTTGGAAAAAGCCATTATCTACAATTATGTTAACGAACGTTAACATTAAAAAGTACACGTACATATTAAGCTACAGTTAAGTCTTATCCACAGCACAGCCTCGTTGTGCATTTAAATCAACCAGAAATTCTTTTAAATAATCATACTCCGATTCTTAGACGTTAAAACCCGAGAGAACAGAGGGGCAGCCGCAACGGAAAGCGACAGGGAAAAAACAAACCTTTAACCAAGGGGCTCTTGTAAATAAACTCGTCGTGTCGACAAAAAAAAAGGCAGTCGCAAGTAAAGCGTCGCGCCAGTGTACAGTCGTTCTTTCACTGTCGCGTTGTAAGCCATTTCTCCGCTCTCACGAGTACAATTTCACACACTCGCAGGCTTTTACGTGAAAAACGCTTTCTCGGTCTTCGAGAGATGTCCTCGAGACGCGCCACTCGTTTAAGCGAACATCCCATGGCAAACACGAGTGAAAATGAACGGTGTAATGGCTCTACACGTCCTACTAGCTAGTACAAAGTACTCGCTACTTTTATTTCCTGGAGATGCTGCGCGCTACGTAATCCTTATACCGACAACGTAGACTCAAATCTCGGAATGCCGGCTCCGCAGTGTAATAAGCCAGTAGGGTGTAAAAACTAGCAGGCAAAGTGCCCCTGTATAACGCCTGCTGCTGGATAGGGGAGGGGGGGGAGGGTGAACTTTTCGTACACTAAATTCTGGAAAGTGGGACGCTTATCTGGCCTCAGCGAGAAAGAGCGCCCGATTCGGGGAGGGGCGCGCGGGATTCCCCGGCGACGACGGCGCCGGTATAGCTGCGTCTTAAGCAAGATTAATTAGCGCGTTATGTGCTAGCCTCGTTGTGTCCCCCCCCACCCCGATCTCATCGCTCCATCCCTCTCTCTCTCTCTCTCTTTCTCTTTCCCCTTACGCTCTTCTCCGCAGTGTATCTCGCTCGGCCGGAAGGGGCAATTAAGCGCACGGCTTTGTTTTTGCGGAGATTCTTATACGGATAAGTGCGCCTGATGAATAGAGCTAGGGCCTCGGACGCTCTCTCTCTCTCTCTCTCTCGGCAAATGTGACGTTTAATTATATATCCCGGAGCTCAAAGCCGGACGACCAGGGAGGGGGTGGGGGAGAGAAACAAAGAAGGAGTATAGAAGGAGAGGTTTTCCGCTGTAGGGCAATGGAGACTATAAGAATTGCTCGTGTCCTAGAGGGAGAGCGAAGAGGCAATAAAGTGCGACTCGGGCCGGGGCGCAATGAAAATACCCGGTAAATAACTTGGTTTAATATTTTACTAGGAGCGTTACGCGCCCGGGGGACACGTAGGATGGGCTGGAGAGAGAGAGAGTTGAACAGGGGAGCGATGCGTTTCTTCATATTGCGAAAGGCCGCATAATTGGCCCGGATTCCGCGTAAATATTTGTGCCTGGGGGGGGGGGGAGAAAAGGCACCCCCCTTCTTCTTCTTGACGAGAACGCGACGACGGACCGAGCGGCGGAAAATAAAAGTTGGAGAAAAGAACGATCCGAGGTGTTCCTCTCTTGCGCGCGCCATCGATCGCCAAAGAAATACGCCGGAGTGAATGAGAGGGCTTGGGAAGGTCGAAATTTTCCGGCCGGGAAAATGGGTCGCGCGCCCGCGCGCGGGAGAGAGACGCTAAAGCGATAATCAAGGACGCGCGGGTAAAAAGGCAGAGAGCGTCGTCGCGAGCCCCTTTATCTCCGTAGCAAGCCGGGCCAGTGTAACTCTGGCCGATCGCACTTTCCGCCTTTCTCTCCTCTTTTTTTATTCTTCGCGAGAAAGAGAAGTAAGAGACTTTTGCGGGGGCTTTCCTTTTTCGAATAGCGCCTAGATTGCCAGATCTGATAACGGATGTGGCGGAAGGAAAACTTTTGCGTAGGTTTTCTTGCTCGTGTTTGGGAGGCTCTCTTTTTGGTGTCCTCTCTTCTTCGTTGGTCGGTTGGGACAGTGTATAGCCGCGTAATCTCTGCCTTTCTCTACGCTACGTTACTTTTATACGCCGCTTGATACCAGCCCTTACGGTCGTTTATTTTATTTCACTTAACAATGGGACTTTCCACGAGAGCGCGCCTCTGAACTTTGCCTCTACTTACCAGCTGCAAGGTGTGTTACTCGAAAAGAATACAACGGACGAAGGAAGAGCTTTAACCAAATTTTTATTCCCCTACTTTATTAAAAGTGTATATCGATACATTATAATCTTTTTTTGTCGTTGTTGAGTTTATCAAAACTCCCCAAATATCATTAGCAAATGTGCTCCATTACCGAAATGCCAATAAAAAGCTTCAACACTCAAAGCCCAGAGCTCGAAAGCTCTCTCTCTCTCTCTCTCTCTCTCTCTCTCTCTCTCTCTCGACGCAAACTCTTAAGCACTCGTGAAGGTCTCTGCCGGGAGCGAGTTGTGTCGCGCGCGCTCGTCGCATCGCCACGCGAAAAGTGAAAGCAGCAGAAAGAGAGACGAAGCAGCTCGAGGTCAATCTTTGGACCCGCCGGATTTTATCTCGGAATTTCTTTTTGCCCCGCTCGCTACTCTTAAAACTTGTTTTTCGCCCGCTGTTCCTATACGAGAGGAGAGCCGACGACGGCTCTGCCGCGGCTCGCACTCTTATACGAGGCGAGAAAGCTCGGATGGGTCGAGGTAATTCACACACCAGACTCCCTCTCTCTCTCGGGCTCTCGTTGAAAAATACGACGCTGACCATTGTAGCGTGTGCCAGGAGACATAAGTCTCGCTTTTTCGGCGGATGACATTGACCCAATAAAAGTATCTCTGCGCGCCGGTTATTTGTCGGAGACTTTTCTGCACTGACCATTAGTCAGTTTGATTGGTCGAGATTTTTATTTTTTTTTCTTTCTTTTCTTTTGCTTTATAGACAAAGCCAAAGATAGAGAGAGCGAGGGGCTTCGTAGGCGTTACACCGAGGACGTATAGCTGGTTAATGGAGCGCCTATAGAGTTGCGACCTTGAGGAGAGAGAAAAACATAAATTAACGCTACTCGACCGTATCTGCCTTTTGCCGAAAAAAAAAGAAAATTAATCAATCAATTGTAGTCGCAGCCTAAATTCGAGAGTAACGCCGTCATATTATAAACAGCCTTTATCTTGGCAAGAGAGAGAGTCTCCGTTAATTCCGGGAGATTGCTATATGTACGTATATATATAGCGACACCGAAAGGCAGGAGGAGGCGCGCGCGCGCGCGGTTCTCTATTTCCATTTCAATTTACGAATGGCCGAGCGCAAACACCCAGGAGGAGAAAAACAAGAGACAAAGTGAGATAAAGACCAGCCTTTCTTTCTCTTATTCGAGAAAGAGAGACAGAGATATGGCTGATTCCCTATGTATGAGCGTGGGAGGGCGGCAATGCGAAAGAACAATAACACCGGGGAATATAAGATTATGTAAAAAGTTAGCGAGAACGCGACAGCGGAGTCAGGGGGGGAGGCTGGAAAGAGTAGACGGAAGTTTATCGAGGGGAAAACTCGCCGTGGGCATAGTGTCGTTCTCATAAAGTCTTTGTGCTCCCCTTACTCTTTTTTTTATTCATCTAAGCTTGGATTCTTCATCCGAATTTGCACGAGTAATTTTTTTTTTCTAGGCGTCGTTCTTTTAATTTTAGTTACAATTTTCATTATTTTGATGTGTCACGAGAACTTCTCGAAAGTACAATTCACAAGTTCAAACGGGTAGAAAATTAAGAACAACTAGTTGTCCTCTCAAACGCTGTAAGGTTGTAAACTCAAGTGTTTAATCGGAAGAAGCCTTGATGAATTACTCCGGTACTCGAAAGAGAAAAGGAAAAAAGGGCGGCTAAAGAGCTTAAAGCGTTTTCTTTTCCTTTAATTTCGAATAATACGTACGCGAGATTAGCGCGTTTTTTATTCCAGCGAACAAGGGTGAGTAGAGAGCATATTCAGCGGAGGCCGGTTTACATAAACGCTCTGAATGCTCTTTTGGCGTATTGTACGCGCGCGCGAGAGAGAGCGCGAATTATAGATCAAGGAAAGGCTCGTGTACGAGCGAGCTTTTCACAATTAACGATTCAATTGAACTCGCCTCCGCCCAATGAGAAATTGGCTGGCATTCGATTTCTTTCTATACCTATACCCATATAATCCCCCTCCCCCCTTATTTATATTTCAAGGGCCGTGCTCGTCCAATAATTTTATTGTTCCTCCGCGACAAAAGCCATAGAGTGTCCGCTTGTTCGTATTCACCGTGTATAATCATCCGGTTCAGTGCCGGGCGATAAAAGCAAAGTACCAGAGCCCTCTACATCGTCGAATCTAATCCTCTCGTTCTTGCGCCGGGATCCGCACATATCCCTGCGCCATCATCAGAAACAATATTTACCTCCAAGCTGATATAGCCAGCCAGAGCACCTAAGGCTCTCTCTCTCTCTCTCTTGCCTATAGCACACACCAGTCCTCCCTTCATCCTGTCAATTACGGCTAAGCTCTAATAAGAGCCCCCGACATATCCCCCCTCGCCTCGACCCCAACGACACTCTCTCTCTCTCTCCCTCTAGCAGCTAGTCCTTTAAAGGATCCTCCAACTCATCTCGCTTGATCGGCTTGCATCGTTCCTTTTTCGCTCCCTCGCCCTATCCTTTACCCTCATTTGTTCGGAAGCCCCCGAGGCGACGAGGCCGAGAGCTTAGCCGGTCGGCAAGTTGAAATTCGCCGAGTGGAAAATTATTTGGCCGCGTCGAAAAGGCGCGCGCGCACTGCCAACAACCGACCATCCGTATCCCCTGATATTGGCCCTTTTATACCTTCTAGTACACGTATACATTCGACTGCTTACTTCTATCCTTTTATCTCACGGTTCGCCTCATCATCTCTGGTTCTCTCTCTCTCTCGTGTTCTTATCTTGAAATTTAGGAGGTCTACGTACTCTCCGCAAGCTCTATATACCCCTCTGTATCTTGTAATAAGCAACAATGACGAGATGCCGAGTTTCCAGTTGCGTTTGCTCCACAGCAGATCAAATACAATTAGCATAATACGCTTGTACGTAATGCTCATCGTGCCTTATACCTCGAGGCGAACGTCAGTCGCTATTAAAACAGCACCGACCAAATTACGAGCGAACTTGAAATCGCTATAATAGCATTATCAACGTTGCCTCGGTTACCTCCTTTTTCTTCTTCTTACCACCCCCCTCCCCCTCTTTAAATTCTTGTCTGTATATTAAAAGTTTATCAGCGAAAATTGATCGAATCCCGGATCGATTCTTCAACGGGGGGGGGGGGTAAACAACGTCAGTCGCAGATCAAACACCGGCCCCGAATAATTCAAATAGTCGGCCCGTTGATTCCGATGAATTTTAACGACGCCTGCAGCGACGCTCCGTCAAAAATAAGCTCATCAAATTTCTACTCGACGATCTCTTGCCGATTACGCGCTCTCTCTCTCTCTCTCTCGATATCCCCTCGAAAATAAACGAATTGCGGGCTCATCAGTGGAATTCTCTCGAGTGCGGACGCACGGACGATCAGGGGGGGGCGGGAACCGTCAAAGCTTGGGGCCGAATTTCGACGCGTCGACGCGCGCTTGGGTTTAACGTCCTCTCTCTCTCTCTCTCCACGCGCGCCCATCGAACGCGTCGGCGGCGGGCTATCGGAACTGGGTCACGCCGCTCTTTCACTAATTAAAAACAATCCGGGGATAAGGGACGGAAGGAGGAGGAGGAGGCAGCAGGTGCAACAGTGCGCGGGGCGTTACTCTTTTTTGTTGGCGCATACGCCCCTCTCTCTTTTTAAAAGGTCGAAAGCGCTCTCGTGCGCGCTTGGCGAATTTCCGATATATATTGAATTAACGTTTGGTCGCCCGTGACTCGCGGAACATTTTTTTTTGTTTGTTCGTTGATGGTATGATGGCGCTTATAACTGATCTCTGGCGATAGTCTCCGATATATAGGGGAGGATGGGGCGAGTCGGCCGATTTTTTACTTTTTATTTAATTTACAAAAATCTATTAGAGTTAAAAATTTAAAAAAAATACCATTA
>JAPYYQ010001592.1:0-30582 GCA_030522585.1 Anagyrus pseudococci
GTATTATACATGTAGTAAAATTTCCCTATACATGGAGTATATACCGCGCGAACTATACAGTATAGTAATTTTTCTTTATACATTTCTATACGTGTATAATCTAGTTAGACAATTTGCTATAAGCTCCTCAATCATAATTGATTCCCGTAACGTTGACGATCCAGTCATAGAATTCGGAGATTTTCATCAACACGATAGGAGCATCATATTCGCAGCCTTGCGACAAAATGCCTATGAGTTTGCCGTCAAGCTCGGCTGGGCCGCCTGAATCGCCTCCGCAGGCGTCGGCATTTTCGACACTCGCGCAGAATTGCGTTTGGATTATTGTAAAATTCTTTCTGCACGTGTCGTCGTCTATTACGGGGAATTTCGTTCTCTGCAAATTGTCGCCTAACTGGCGGTACTAAAATAGACATGTTTTATTTATTTTATTTTTGACAATACAAAATTTACATTTGAGTTAAGATAATATTGGACTTACGTGTGAATAGCCGTATCCAGAGACGTTGATGATGTCACCGGGTTTCGGTGACTCTCGCGTGATGGGAATGGGATATTGAGACTCGTTGAATTCTATCTTTTTCTCGACCTATGAGAATGATAAAATGGAATTAAGATAAGTTAAACAATTTTTAATATGCTAATGAGTGTTTCGTTGAATCAGGAAAACAAAAACTGACCTTGATTAAGGCAATATCGTAAGCCAGAGGTTCCGTGAAGTAGCCATCGTATAAAACTATTTCGCTAACATTGCTCATAATACCTCTTCTCGAATTACTTACTCCAGTTCTGACTTTGATGGTTCTATTGCTAAAAAATAATTTCATTTCTCTATCATTGCTTTTCGATTTTTTAATTTCTAAAGAGCATTACATTTTTAAAGTGTCAACTTACGCTGCACAGTGGCCAGCAGTCACTAACCAATGCTCAGAAATGATGGTAGCACTACAAACCAGGTTTCCAATGTCGGGATTGAATACATTTAAATATGCCTATTTCCAAAAAGAAACATTTTAAGTAGTTGTCACTTTTGATTACGTTTTATTTGAAAAGCAGTATGAAATACTTACCGCGTATGGTGATTCAGTTATGGGGAAATAATCGCTTTGATAAAGAGCATCTGTTTCGTAAGAAAATTTGTTTTCATTAATGCAATACCAGCGTATCTGTATTATTGTAAAGATAAAACTAAAAATTCTTAAATTTTTTTTGTTAGTTCAAATATTTGAACTAAAGTATTTAAAAATATCTATCAGTAACTTTAGAAAAATGACCAGAATTTGTACTCACAGACATGTCTATACGTCGCGCCAAGAATGAACAGCGTAAGTAAGGTGTACTTCATTTTGCCAATCCAAGCGTCGTACTGATCATTATATTCATTACCAAGCTATTAATATAATCTGGTAGGAGGTGTTTTTGGAAATAACGCCGGTAAATCTGATAAGCTAATTAACTTCCTTTCTTGGATTTAAAATTGTCCATAATTTTCCGTGATTATCTATTCCGCAAAGGCAATACTCGTTAATTGAGCGATCAAGTGCAGATACCAATTATCAAACGGTATCATTAGCAATCATTTAAATTTTCCGTCCCAATGGACCAGCCATAAAAATGTTCGCTCTCATTTTCGATTGTCCGGTTATTCTCGTTATTGCGAATTTGTCGTTAACCCACGACAACTGCGCACACAGAAAAACCCCTGTTCCCATTATCTGACACTGTCATATTAAAAATCACTCTCGAAAAGCAAACAGAACATATCCGTCACACTTGTATACACTTTTATCAATTACCAACTTTCTACTCGTTTTGCTCTCTGCTTTTAAAAATTTTTTTCTTCAAATTTTCCTAATTTTTTATCGCCGATAATCCGTAATGGAAAAAAGAAAAAAGAAACATAGCGAGCTATCGATCGACGTTGAAACACACTTTAGTTGACCGAGACCCGTGAGGCACTAAAAACGACAGAGTCGAGGCTGTCTGGTCGAGGAGACAATGGCGGTGCTGAGAAGTCGGCGGAGCTTGCGAAATTGCTCGCGCGCTCTCGCGTGCGCCAGCAGAAGATTAGGAAAATCCGTGACGTACGTATAATTTATCGCCTTTGGACTCTCTCTCTCTCTCTCTCTCTCTCTCTCTCTCTCTCTCTCTCTCTCTCTCTCTTGCGCGCGCGCGTGTGTATGCCTAAGCAACGAGCTGACCTTCCGCTCTGTCGTTTATGTCACGACTCAATGGGGAATTTGCATTTTTATAATACTAACTTGTTGCCATTTTTTACTTCTCTCTCTCTTTCTCTCTTTCCATGTTCGTTACTAAGATCGAAGAGAATGATGAATAATTTAACAGAGGGTGCTTATTCTTGTTAGTGGACTAATTTCGGCGCGCAAAAAGTAGGTAACGAAGGCCAAATGAAAAAGAACGAGATGGAGAATATCTCTTTCTCTATAGGATGGGGTGCGCGAGGGCGAGGGGTTTCCGAGAGTGTTCGTTACTTTTTGCCCAGCGCTCCTTATCTGGGGCTTTCATTAACGAAGATGCCGAGCGAGCGAAATCTTACACTTCTTTTACGTCACCGTCTGATTGCGGCCTGATGTATCAATTAGAACAATTACGCGAGACCCGCCAGATAATAATTCACTCGGATTTATTATGTATAAATCCACGTGGCGCTATCCAATGAAACCAATCAAATTACTCCCCAAATAAATGCTGAATTTCATTTTCGATAATTGCTTTAAAAAACCACTATACATGACTATTATCTCATTCGCGCAGCATTTATAAGCGTATATTTTTTTGCTCGTCGATGTTTTTTTTATCAAACTCTCGTACAATTCAATTCGAGACGTTATATTGTTCCGATTTATTTTCGTCGCAGTTCTAATAAGTATATCGCATTAGCCAAAGTTTCAATCGAATAATGAAATTTAGAGAGGAATTTTTCGCTTTAGAAACTCGATAGTTTTTCTCGAAGTTTAAAAATCACGAGGACCCCTCCCTCTTCGATCTCCGATCGAAAGCAAAGTAACTAAATCTAAGTGAATTCAGGTACAAGAAAACTTCCTTAATTAATTCGCATGAATTATTTAAGCCTCGAGGATTGAGCCCTTCTCTTTTTCCCCCAAACTCACCAAGTACAAAAGTCAAACTCGAACCGGTAAAACACTTGGGCCTCCGCGCGAACTTTGATTTCCTCCTACTCCTGTAGTCTCGAGCGCTAGCGTTGCATTGCTTACTATGGGAAAAAAGGAAAGCAATGAACCAAGGGGAGAAAGAGAGAGAGGAAAAAAAAACAAGGAAAATCGGAATCACGGAGAGGAAATACGGCTTTCCGGCTGCAGGTTGCAGAAGCGAGGTTCTCTCTCTCTCGCAAATCGGTTAGCCGGCTAAAGTTTCATGGCCGAGCAGTTAAAGTTGATGCTACCTTGTTTCGAAGCTCATAAGTTTGGAAACGCGAGACGTTATACTGAAACCCCTAGTGCCTCTTTTCTTAAGCTCTCTGCTCGCGTTATGTGTTGTTTTTTTCCTTTTTATTTTTTTTTTAATTATTTCAGGCACACAAGAAATTTGGTCAAAGAATGTTCACTTGGAAAAGCCTCGTCATTAAGACAAATTATACAGAGTCTCTGTTTCTTCGAATAATCACCAAGTTTCATTCTATTGAATAGCCGTAAAAGCTGCCTCGCAGTATTAAAGTAAAGAGTTAGAACCGTAATCCTGTTGTAGGTAAACATTAATTCAAGTGGCTCAAGACCATCATCAAAGCTACTTTCCCGTCGTATCCCCTGCCAGCTCTCTCTCTTTCTCCGTTGCTAAGAAAGCAAAACGTCATTAAAGCAGCCCTAGAGCAAACGTCGTATCCCACTCGTTAGTCCTTCCCTCAAAACTCTGCCTTACCCGGTGGCAGAGACGCGCGAATAAAAGCCTTCCCCCCCTTCGTGCTCAAAGGGCACTAGTCCCCCGATAGAGACACAAATTACATAGAGAGAAAGGGAGGGAAAGAGAGATGAGACGAGGGGACTTAAGTTAAGAGGATGGCTCTTCCATCTTGGCGCGTATACGCACAAGCCGGCTGTTTTCCTTTGAGAAAGGGGGACTATGGGCTCTTGCAGGCGCTGGGCTTCTGCGCGAACGAGAAGCAACTTCTCGCCTGTAGCCGGACCTCCGCGGAGCTCGACTGCGCGGCTTTGAAGTCGGCCTTGGATACCCTGGCCAAGTCCAAGGCTTGCCCAAGGCCATGCGAAACACCGGCAACCTCGGCACGCTCGGACTCCCATTGCCCGGAGGACGAGGATGATGAATGCCAAGACGAGGAGGATACCGAGTGCCGCTGCAGCGAGCCCGAGGATTGCTCCAAGCAAGACACTTGCGAATGTTGATCCCCATATTTGCCAGTCCGACGAGGTGTTTCTTTGTTCGCACTAGCCTCACCCCCTGTTACCCTTACTTTTGCCTGCGTCATGGAGATAACGACTTTCAGCGTTTGCGTGCGTTGCGACAGCTCGACGAGGTTGGTTTTTGACATTAAACAAATTTTGTAAGCACAACTCGTTGGAAAGTTATTCTGCCGAAACACGCTGCTTTTCAAAAATTCAAAATTCACCGGAAACAAAAAAATAACCTACGTTGACGAAAAAAATAACACGACCACTCTCTCTCTCTCTCTCTCGGGTGAAATTTGCAGCTCTACAAAGAACTGCGCCACGCACCGGTATAATTTACCGGTGGGCCGCGCGCAGCCGTCGCTGCTGCCTCCTGCATTTTTAAACGAGCTTACCTTTTCACGTAGCGCAGCAGAGTCGAATTGAAAGCTGGACCGCCCTGCCTCACGCTGCTTTTAAGCCCCTTCCGATCCCCTCTTACGCAACCAGCCATTTGTTTATTATTCAGTAAGAGAGAAACACACGGAAAAGCCGAGCTTTCTGTCGAAGCTTTTTCGAATGTTGTCAAAAACCATTTGTTTTCAACAACCTTATACAGGTCGCTTGATGCCCGATGGAGGGGTTTTTTGTTTCGTCACGTGTGAAATTAATGCGCGATACAAATGTGTAGGATTTCCCCTCGACTTTGCGCGAACGCGTTAATGAAGGCTGAGAATCGCGGAGCCGTTTTAATTACGGTAATCGAAGCCCCCTCCTCGTTGAGTCTCGCAATTAAAGAACTCCGAGCTGGGAATGCTCGGGACACGTTGCGCGCTCCCAGAGCAATTTCCAGCATCTCCACAGCTGCCTCCTTTTCTTCTCATTTATATTCCGTTTAATCTTCCCGTGGCCCGCAAACCGCCGTGTATGAACTTAATGCTTTCCGTTTCCCCGTAGAACAGCTCTTATTCTACCTCCCCCCCTCTTGCGTTGTACTTTT
This sequence comes from Anagyrus pseudococci, assembly GCA_030522585.1. Taxonomy (NCBI): domain Eukaryota; kingdom Metazoa; phylum Arthropoda; class Insecta; order Hymenoptera; family Encyrtidae; genus Anagyrus; species Anagyrus pseudococci. The sequence continues at coordinate 5,362 of JAPYYQ010001592.1, forward strand.
TCATCTCAGCCATTAGTATACAAAACTCGGCTTCGATCCTTCATAAAAATCTTCTCGCCGTTTATTGTCTTGTACGGACTATCTGAAATTTGAAATTATTGTTCTTTTGTTAAAAATGAGAAACACAAGTTATGCATTTATTTTAATTTTTATCTAAATTAGAGTCGTTTAAAGGTATTCAAATTTCAATGAAACATTACTGTCAGGAAGTCGATTCAAAGAATCACTTGTTGAAAAACTTCGATATCTATATATATATTTTCTTAAAAATAAGACTATTAAATATTAAATTACGAGCTACGAATTGAAAAGCGCACAGCTGCAGTCTACAGCGATTCAGCAATATTCAATTATTAACAGCCGACAAAAGTTCAAAAATCAATAGACTCGAAGCAAAGTCGTTCCAAATCAATTACCAAAATAATCCAAAAGCTCTCCTGAAACAATGATAAAATCCCTCTTGCGAGCCGACTTTCAAAATTCCTCTAAACTTCTCCATCGCAAACTAAAGCTAATAAAAAAAGCGAACTTGAGTGCTATACCGACAAGTAGAGACAGAATCGGAACGTCCGTTGGGTTAGTCGTCCAAGTTCCGAGCAAAGAGAGAGCCAAAGCTCCCCCTCGAGAAGTCGTCGTTCGTAGAAGCTCGGCGAGGGCAGTGCTGTTTCCTCTCGAAATCGGCGCTGGTCCCTCTCGGCTACCCCAACCCCCACTTTAAGGATCGTCGATCAATCGAATCGTCCCCGAGTCGTAGTAGCAGCCCGGTAATTTCCACCCAGCCGCACACTCCCTCGCACGCGTGGCTGCTCTCTCTCTCGCGCGCGCCCATATCTCTCCCGTATCTCCTCGTTCTAACCCCGCGTAACGCCCTGTCCTCTATACCCCCGTCGCTATTTTCATTCGTCTTCTTCCGCACTTGCGACTTTGGCCCTTTCCCTCGGACATCTCTCCCCGCCTGCATTATCTTTGTGAAACAACTCGGCAATCGTCTGTACTTAACCCGACAGCTGCTTTTTTCTTAACTTTTTTTTTGGATTACTGGTATGTTTTTGCAATAATTTTAATAATTATTTTGATAAATACAGCAAATGAAATAATAAAAGCTGTTGGACAAAACAATTGTAAATTACTCAAGCGTAAAGCCGCGAGAAGAAGTATTCCGAGCCACTGCGAGTCTCGGCGAAAAAAAAAATTCCGTAAATATGCATAAATAACAGGCAGCTATCGGTAGAAGAGCGCGAGCTTGCAAAGCTCGACTGCGCCGCGCGAATAAAATCGATATTCTCTCTTCGCTGGGCGCCTCTCCCTTCTTTTATTCCACTGACCATAGTCCAGTCTCGCGCTCTTGCCACCCTCGCCTTTGTTCTCTCCTCTCCCCCCCTCTCTTCCTCTTCTTTTTTCAACAGTCGCCGATTCAAACGCCGACCATTACGCTTTGTCACGTGGTCTTCTCGTTTCTCCATTTTTTACAGCATTTTCTTTTTTCCACTTCGTGACTTTCAGCCTCGGCCTTTAGCTTTCGCGAGACCCATCGCTTCTTCTTCCTTTTTTTTAAAAACCCTTTCTCTCGCTCTCTCCCCTCTTTTTTCCTATTTCACTCGTCTTCGTTGCGCGTAATTTTTTTACCTCGTTCTTCTTTTTTTCTTTTGCATTATGTGCCTCCTCGTTTTTAAGTGCATTCGCCGTCACTTTTCGTCGTTCACTCCCTCTCTTTTTTTCCAATCTAGAACCCTTTTTACGCTTTGCTCTTTTGATTTAATGTCGGAAACAGCTACTTTCGTCCAATTACTATGTTCAGGCTCTATTTTAAAATAGTCGGATTTCCGTTGGCTCGTAAATTACAAGATTATTTAAAAATTTTCCGTTGCATCATTAACATTCGCGTCTAGAAATCCAAAATAGCTTCAATTCCAAGAGAAATAGAAAAAGTACTCTTTTGCTTTGAAAATTTTAACCTCAGCTCTCAAAGTTGAATGCTTTTTCAAGCACCTATTGTACGGTTTTTAAATACATTCACTTTAGCATTACAAACAATTCTTTTTTTAAACCATCAACCCAATTTGCACAACTTTCTCCTGTTTAATTTTTTCAGTTTTCCACGAGTAAACTTTAATTTTAAAGAAAACTAAAACTTATAGTTTGCCAAATTTGTCAAACTGAAATTAGTTAAATCGATGTATAATATTGAATGGTGATTGAGCATGTGATGTAACGTCTTATTCAATAGAATCACGCGCTCCTTTTGAGAGAACTTGAATCAATGGATCGATTGTACGTTCGAACTTCTGGTCAGCGTTCTTGAATGCAATTACTTGATAGCGCAACTCGATTACGTGACCAAAATTGTCCAACTACCGAAAGTGCCGTCTGTTAGCACTATTCCTCCCCTAACTTATTGTTATACAAGTATTAGTCAATCATCATTACTTTGTTGACGCAACAAAAGATCATATTCTAGTGAATATTCAAATAAGCTTTATATATACATAATAAATAGTCGTTTGAATAAGAGACCACGAAATAAACCGTAATGCGGAATATAAAATTGGACGAATAGGGAGAGGCCATACTGGTGCGCCACGTAGTTTTGGCCGCGGCAAAGGGTTAACCGCCCCCGGCTGAGCCAATCCTCAGAGGCTATTTTCCCTGAGTTTCCCCCCTGTCATTCGAGTTCGAGTCCTTCTTTCCACCCGTCGCCCGGCCAATTCTCCGTTGGTCTACGGTAGCCCTCTCTTTCGTCACGTAACCCATCGTCTCGTCCTCTCTCTCCCTCTCTCTCTCAGTTCGAGCGCCATCCAAAATACATCTCCCTCGCGCATTCCTCGGAGTCTTGGGCAAAAGGCCCGGAGCATCTGTCGCAAAGAGAAGCACGGCTAGCTCGATGAAGGGGTGGGGGGGGGGGAAAGGGCCGCTCTGTCGGATCGTGCGGCGGCCGTTCGAGCGGTGAATAGCCGCGCAAATTACAGTGACCAGGGCTGCGCGCTGGCGGTCGGTCGGCTCTCGAATGCAATTTAATCGCCAGCTGAGCCTCTTCTCGAAAGCCCTGGTCCGAAGCGTCAACGAGCGAGAGAGAGGGAACAAGGTCTCGAGACGGAACCCCCGGATAGCGGAGCACTGTGACGAGCGATCATGGAGAACTACTACCTTCAGCCCCGTCCCTCTCGTGCTCCTTGCGCACGAGCCCTGTTAATTATCGGAGTCGAGAGGAGGAATAGGGAGGCCTCGACTCGGTAGAAAGTCGATAGCTCTCTGTGTAGGCGTCTGTGTAACTATACATAGGGAGCGGGCACGTTGGCAGCTCAGCCCGGCTGGGCTCGAGAGTCTATCTCTCTCTCAGGAGTAGCGCGCGGAATAGACGTAATCGAATTAAGTAATTAACGCTCGGATTTGTAAATGAAGCCCAGCAGCGGAGGCCGCGCGCTCCCTCTCTCCCCTGGGGGAAACCAGCCTCCAGAGCTCTGCTACCTCTCTTTCTCATTTGGACACTCTTACACTCTCCCTCTTTCCCACGACGGCTGTTTTCACATTCTATAGAGGTGTGCGTCCGTCGCGTCTGCCTATAGGTCGCAAGGCAGATGTCGAGCTAACCCGGCACACACCCATTGTCTCACTCGGCATCGGGCGAGAATACAATGAGAGAAGAAGTAAAAGAAGAGCGCCTGGACGTTCGAGTCACGTAGCTAAGACGATGCTACTGCAGGCGAGAGAGCGATCGGTTTAATTCTTAAGTGGCGCAGCGTCGCGACTTGTCCCCTCTCGCGAAATTCGATTAATCCGCCTTTCGCCTCGGCGCTTTTTCTTAGCTCGTCTCTATCGCACGCGGGGGCGGCTATAAGACGAGAGAGAGAGAGAGCCGCTTGTACATTAGTAATCCCGAGGTACAAGCACTAGTCTCTCTCTCTCGGCACAAATGAGAACGTTCATGCGATTACTTAACGACAACTGCGCTGCTGCTCCTTGCCGGGTCAATACAATTGGCTTAAAAGTTCACGTTTAGTCGCCGAGAGATGAAGGAAAAAAATATATAAACGCCGGTGTACACTTGCGCTGGTACGGGGCAGCCTTGGCTTTTACCCACGGCTCCGTACAATCTTTCGACGACTCTTGAAGCCCGTTTAGCTATTAAAGTCTTACATGTTACGTATATATAGATATCGATAAAAACGTCTCTCGCTGGAGAGAATGACAGTCGTTGTGAGATAAGCGCTCGCGTATAAACTTGTGAAACGGCGAATAGAGGGAGAGAGGGAGAGAGCCCGGCGATCGACGGTAAAAAGTCGTCGATAATCGCTCGTGACGGATAAATCGGCGGGGTCGCTCCGTCGCGCGCGCGTGTATGCATGTATACGTGTCGCCGAGAGGTCGTAATCGTCGTTGCGCAAGCTAAACTTTCTCGGCTTGGCCGCGGGCGCTCTCATCGCGCTTATAACGCCGCTGTTATATTAATCGAAGTACACGCCGAGGATGTATATCTGCTGCTCATCCCGGAAATTATCCGTTAATCGCGGATTGTGTGTATGTATTTGCGCGCGCATATAACCAACGCCTCTGCCTTCCTCATTACGATAACGCGAGAGAGAGAGCAAGCGACAGATCGATTTCGCCTCTCGGCGTTTCCTAAATTGCCGATATGGGGGTGGGAGGGCTTCGCTATTTTCGGATGACTGTATTACGATATTGCGACATTAGCGCGATTGAATAAATAACCCCCTCCGCTATTCCCCCCTTCCCAGTTTTATGCGCGGCGGCGGCTCGTTTCGTCACTTGCGCGCAGCACTTTATAATACATTGTAGTTTTTGCGCGCTTGCGTAAGCCGCGACGGCGAACGCGCTCTCTGCGCCGCCTCCTGCGGCGAAATGATGTACCGATGTCATTAGGATCGACTAAATTATTACCTTCGTAAAGCTCCTTTTTTTCTACCTTTCCCCATCCGCGCGCAAAAGGAATGGATTTTGACGCGCGGCCATTCGATGAGTGGTACACGCTTTTGAATAAGTGATTACAGCACGTTAAGACTAATTTCCTTATATTTATTATCATTTTTTTTCTGTTCCTTTTTAAGTGGTCGAGCATTTAACGATCGTGTTATTAATATTTGTTTCAAAATTAATAACACGCTGTACAGTCAGCGAAGTGGAGGGGAGAGGGCCTCTTTCTCTTTAGAATTCGATGACTGCGAGATGGTACGGAGTTTGCGCCTGTTGTTCCGTAATCCTCTTACGCAGCAGCCGGCTGAATTGAACCATCAGCGTATACAAATCCATCAATTGCACAATTATGCGCATTACTTATTTTAATGGCGAATGGCTAAACAATAGAACGGGGGCTTGGGCGCCTGTAAATAATATCACAGCAATCCTCTCGTGTGCGTTGTTCGTCTTTATTAATCTCATATTTCATTTTCAATACTATAATATTCTAAATGAAATTCCAAGGCTTTGCATATAAGGCAGTCTCATATTCCAAAGGAGTGCTGCTACTGCTGCAAACGGCATATCCTCCACGCTCTCCTCCTTCTCCACCATCTCGGCCTTTCATTTCATCTACAACCATATCAGGCAGAATCAGAGCAAACAAAAATACAAAAAAAAAAAAAAAAATTTTATATGAAAAGATGAAAAAAAACAACCATTATAAATAAACCTTTGATTGATCATGTAATATACATCCCGCGTCTGCTCGATTCTCCTCTCATTGCCTGGGCTTAGCAGCCACAGACGCACACACGCACTTTTGATGCCGGTCAGAATGGAAACCAGCAACGTTTGTTTTTCTCTTCTGTTTTGATTTTAGTCGGTGTTGGAGAGGACGGGGCCAGCCGCACACTTACCCTAAGACCAGGCTAGCACGAGTGTACACGGAGATACACGCTCTGGTCAGGCGAGCGAGGAGAGTCGAGTCGAAAGGTGCGAAGGAGGTGGGCGAGAGAGAAAGAGGTCGTGTGTCGTATAGGGCGCCCGGGCGCCGAGGCCGTGTCCGGGATGAGCGGGCAGCCGCAGCAAGAGCTGCGCTCGATTAACAATCGCTACAGCGCGTTCGCCAAGTTCCTTAACATAACCCGCTGCACCGTCGGCGTCTACTGGATCGACTACCAGGGCAAGCCGGTGCTTTACAAGCGGCTCGCGCCCCAGGTCTACCTAGACGTCAACACCTTCGTCACTCATCCTTGGATATTCATCGACGAGGAGACGAAAACGAGGCAAGCACGAATACTTTCGATATTCTCTCTTTTTTTTTCTCTTCTAAAAAGAAAGTCCTTTCCCTGTCTCTATACGTGTGTGCTATCGTTGTGCTTTCAGGCTATTATGCAATGGCAGGGACGTCTTCTTCCCGGAGCCGTGGTTCGCCAAGTATCAAGGCCTGAGACGCTCCCAGCTGCCGCAGCACGCGCGCATCGAGCGCACGACTTTCGTGATAACGTCGCCGATGCCGTCGCTTCGCACTATCTGCCTGCGCCTGATCAAGCGCCTGCTGCGCAACGATCACGACGCCTACAGCCTCGAGCTGCCGCGAAGCCTACAGCGCGAGCTATTCGTTGCCGAGCCGCGCAAACCCCAACGGCCGGCTCAAGCGCGGAACAGCTGACCAGTGCTGCCCGATGACTGAGTGTCTCGAGAGTTCTGAGATAATGTGCGATCCGCGTGTGGACGAATCAACGGCCTATAGAGCTTGGCTCTTTTGGAAACGCTCGAGCCGCGAACGAATCTATATGGGGATTTGATAATACCGAAAGTCAATACAGCGCGCCTTATCTTTGCTTGGTTTTTACGTGTACGCAAAAATGTTCGATGAACCCTTTTTCATGCGCGATAAGCTGGATTTCTTTTTTTTTATTGTTCTTGTTTTCTAATTTTTGTAAGTATTGCATAATTCTCTTGATTGGGAACAAAAAACTAACGCCGGGAATTGTTTATATTTTGGTGGCAGAAAAATAGAAATTCTTTTGGGATGATTATTTTTTATTTTCATATTAAAAATGTCACGATTACCTGATTAATTTCAAACCTTTGTTGTATTTAATAATTTATACCATTTTAGTTAAAAGCCTAGTGTTTAATGGGCATTATTGACAGTAAAATAATGTACTATAAATAAATATATTTAAGTATTAATACAGGTTAATATTATCAACTAACAGTTGTGTTGTTAAGACATGTTACAATGGGATTAAAATAATATTCTGTGAATGCTGTATCTGAAATTTGTCCATATTCAATGTAATTGTGAATTCGACTGTTTAGTATTGAATATACATTTTTCATCCTTCTAGCGAAAACAATTTCATCATCACAATTTGGTTTCACGCACATCAAGAATTCATAAAAAATATAGTTTTGATTCTGATTGTAAATGTTTTTCCACTTGTCTAATCGTGGTTTAAACATCCATTCCTCAATAGACATCAAGGCAGGCTTTGACATTTTTTTTTATTGTTTCAATTCATAACGCAGGGTTAAGTTGGTGTGTAATACTTTGTAATTTTCTTTACAGTTATATTTTTATCTTTCTCTTGTACCAATACATTAGCATGATCTTTTTCCAGCTTTATCAACTTCTCAAATAATTTCTCAATTATTGCATTGTGCGTTTTTAATGGAACTGTTTCTTCGGCCATTTTTCAGAGTATTTGCAATTTGTATGTCCTTACTCCTTACTCGTCTAGCAGTCGACTGCTAGAACCTAGAACGCTCCTCCTGTCTTCTCAAATAATGTACTGTAATGTTTTGTATAAAAATAATGGTAATGTTACGATCATGTTATCTTACTAAGTTCGTTAAAAAGTGTTCAATTATTAATTTAAGCTTAAACATCGTTAAGATAATGTTTCGTAATTGATTTATAATTTCCAAGATACAGATTATTGAAAAATAGTCTAGACAATGGTCAGCATACATTTATGTTATTAACTGTTTAACTAAATTAATTTGCGTCATAATACATCTCAGTGAAAAACTTACGAGAAAGACATTGTGATGGTTTCACATGTATTAAATAACAATTAAAGCGCTTAGATCAAATCTACAAATTGAACGATATCTGTATTTTTATACTGTTAAAACAAATAAAACAATAGCGATGAATGTATCTAAGTAGTTGTTTATTCTTTAGAAATGCAAATCTCGCGCTATTTGCAGAGGGAAAAACAAGCCGGCTATATTAAACATTTCATTAATCGTTTTACACCCTCGACTAAAACAGAATATTCTCAGCTCGAGAGCGTCGTATTATCATAAATGAAAAATCAAGTAACACGAGAGAATATCCTAAGCTAAGAGCCTGAAGCGCTAATTTTAAGTAACCAGAAAATGTGCCGTTAATCCGGGCCCGATTAAACGCTTAACATTCCTAAAAGCTTTCGGGTCCAAGGAATAGAGAGAAAAAAGGGCAAAAATTTCTGTACTTTTAACAACAATAATTCGATATTAAGCTGCGCCTTAACCGGTAGCAATCCTCGAAAAAGCAAAGCGAGCGTCGAGCTATAGCTAAAGTGGACGCATCAACTCGAGTATTCCACTTAAGAAAAGTCAAAATAAAGAAGGCCGTGTAGGAGAAAGAGCGTCGGCTTATTTGCCGTGGGAAGTCACGAGGGAAAGACGAGAGAGAGAAAAAAAAGAAAAATAACGCGAGGGTGAAAGAGTGTGTGCAGCAGCCGAGACAAAAGTCCCTGTCGCTCGGCGGGCTAAACTTGCCTGCCGGCAGTGTGGCTCGGCTTTGCCACTCTCCAGCGTTTGGCAAGTTTTTCGGTGGTCCTCGGATTTCGGCCTCTCTCTTTTTCATCCCCGGCGAGAGATGCTCTTCGACGCAGCTAAGTTCTTATCGAGTTTCCGCGCGAACCCCTCGTCTCCTCGTACTTGGCGACAACGAAGACCTTAGGATGCATTAGCTAAGGCTCCTCCTTTTTTCTCGCTCTTTCTCTCGACGACGGTTTATTCTGTGAACAATTCAACGGACGGTAGAACGTAAGCTCACTGCTATGTAGTTTCGCTTGTTTGGATTGCGCGAGCGGAGCTGAATTTTCGAGAGAGAGAGAGAGAGAGAGAGAGAGAGAGAGATGGAAATTTGCAGTCTTTATTCCGTACAAGCGCAGTAAAGAGAGAGAGAGAGGAGAAGAGACGCGTCGAGTTTTATCGGGCCGGGCTGGACGTTAAAGTTTCGGCGAAAACGGGATTAAATTTTGCTGTTCATTTGAATTTTCGATAGGTTATAAAGCAGGTTAATGCCGGTAATTAAACTATTATTACTTAAAACTTGCTGCCAGCCACTTCCAATGCTTGCGTTAAGTACTCGCCTCGGCTTCTCAAAGGCTTGCGCGACTACCCAACTTGCTAATTAATTTCAAGTTGCGCAAAGCGCTTGCTCTACATTTTCTCTTTATTTCATTTTTACCTTGGCAATTTGTTTTATTATACGCCGGGGCGCAAGCCAAGTTTTCAAAATTTTACCGAAATTTCCAAGTTTAGTTCGAAGTCTTACAGTATCGATAAAATTATTTTTGTTTTTATTATTCTTCAATTAGTCTTCGAAATTCAGCAGTCTAAATACAAGCTAAAATTTATCCCCTTTTCGTCGCGCGCCTTTACACAAAGCGTAAACTTCGCCTCGATCGCTCAATCACCGCGGTATCTCGCAACAACTTATTTACAACGGCCAAATCCTCGCCATCGTTGCATAATATACGTTCTACGAAAAAAAAGCGCGCGTCACCTTATCAGCTTATATATATATTTTCGTCGCATCGGCTTGTCTCGCGGATTCGCGAACTCACGACAGCAGCCATAATAGCTCGCTATCTCTGAATTATTATCGCAGGCTGGGCACGTATATGCGGGAGAGTACTGGCCGCGTGTGTGTGTGTGTGTGTGCGCGGGGTTATATCAGGGAGCAGGCTCGCGCGCGCTTGCACAAAACGTAGCGTTATCGACATCCTGCCGTGGCAACGGAGCCCTTTTGTGCGCGCGTTATGCGTGACAACGAGTTGCGTTTCACGTAAGCCGCGTGGGGGAGGAGAACAGAGAGAGAGAGAGGTTAAGCTTTAACAGGCGCGTTTTAAATTTTGCCCGGGCTTTATCCGAGCCGTTTGACGGCAATGCGCCGTCTATTCAGTTTGCGCGAAGCCACCCTCCTCCCGCACACACTGTCTGCTCTGATTGTCTCTTATAACAATTAGTCGGGTTAATAATTAGAGACGCGCCTTGTACGATTTAAACTGCCACGCGCACGCGGTGCGTTTGTTGCGCCGAAAAGAACTTAGACGGCTTACCGATCTAATTGACGAACACGGTATAACGATAATTCCGTTCGCTAAGAAAATTAGCTAGTAATCAAGCAAAGTGCCGAAAGTACATAGATTAACCGGCTGAACCAGACTCTCTCTCTCTCTCTATGTAATCACAAAGAGTATCTTTTCGAAGAAGCTCAGTAAAGCATCCTCCTTATACGTATACTACTAGATAATATAGCATCGAGATCCCTTACGCTCTTACACCTTTCATCGCGGCAAAGAAAACTCGCAAAGCTCTCCTCACGCGAGCGCTATCGTATATATATAGACATAGACGTTAGGTGCGGCTCCGAGAGCGGTGTAGTACTTAAAGAGAGCTAGAGCTCCTCCTCGACTCTTCCTCCTGTAACTCTTTGGGAAAAGTTTTGGAGGGACGTATATGACGAGCAAGAGCTGTAAAGAAGTGGAGAGTAGTGCTGTAAGGGGAGGAGAGAAAACGGGAGCGTCTAAGGTACACTGTGTGCGCGTGCGAGAGGTCGTAAATCCGCGCGGCTCTCCTTAAGCAGCATTAAGAAGTTATTAACCTGATCCAGCGCGATCGGCAAGCTCCTCTCCTCTATAGAGCCGCCCTCCCCCCCGTGGCTGCCGAGCGTAACGGATCTCTCCAGTGGAGAGGAGTTTACGAGGCGGTGAGCATAGCACTTAGGAGGGCGAGTTAAGACGACCGCGCTCGCTCCCTTCTATATATATAACCGCGCAAAACGATTGTGTGCCCTCCGGTGATGGGCGACACTACTGACAATTGCCTCTCTCGATCTGACGGATACACCTCTGCTCTTCAGCGAGCTGCAACACTTTCTTGCAGCCGGTATATAACAGTCGCTCGAGTGTACTCAAAGAGCGAGTGCTTTTTTTGCGTTACAGAGCCACGCTTCTTGAATTTCCGCGCTTTTGACGGATCAGCCGCGTTTTACAGCTGTATAGCGTTGTAATCGCTGGCTATTGTTCACCGCGAGCGCGAAGTTTGAACGTAACGTCGATGTGGTAGCAGGCATCGTATTTTACGCGCTATACAGACTCGACCCGAGGACCCTGCTATAGATCACCCTGATAGCCGCGAAATTAAGCTCTTTTTTAATTAGGAAACAACGGACGGAGCTTGCGGCGGTAGTAACTCGAAAATTTTAGCGCGACGACGCGAAGGAGTAGGAGGAGAGTTACACGGGGAGAGATCGCGATCGCGCGGCTGTTTTGCCGCGAAAAGTTTCAGTTCTCTCTCGAGGAGGAGGCGGTTTAAATTAATGGGCCACCGCCGACGCCGGTAACTTTCGACTTCTTTTGTCGACGCGCCTCTCTCGTAGAGCCGCGGTAATTGAATGAGCCCGGGCTCTCTTCTATATACATAGATATTTTTCGACCCTCCCTAGGCCCGAAAAGCTCGAGGGACATATTAAAGGGAGGCAAAAAAGAAAAAGAAGCCCGAGAGCGCAAGAGCAAAAGATCGAGGGGCCGAGTGTATACTAATCCTGCGGGCTCTCGAGAGTCTCTCGTGACAGTCGTTACGTTGCGGTGCTTCATCGAAGCGCGCGCACATTCCGCGTGTGTCGCAAACGAGCGAAGCGAGGTCGTTCTCGCGACCTTTGCGGCCTCTTTCTCTCTACTCCCGCGTAAGTGGCAAGCTCGTCGAAAGTACCGGCGGCGGCAACGAGAGAGGATAGTCTAACGCGCGACCCTTATATTCGAAAGTGCGGCTGCTGCCGCCTCCTTCTATTACTCGTCCCCCTCACTGCGGCACGTATAAACTACCAGCTGCCGGAGCCGTTTTGGTATGCCGCGGAGCCGTGACCGCGGATTGCGGCATATACGAGCCTCTGTACTCGGCGCAATTTATTTTTTTCTTTTTGCTCTTTAAACTGATGCCTGTGCGCCGAGGTGTACACACGCGCTTCATCTTTCTCTTCGCTTTTCGACGGATTGCCATGGGAGAGAACGTGTAAGAGGAGAATGTACTTGCGCCTTGACGGTTCTGACGTTCTCTCACTGTGACTGTTTGTGCGCCGACGTTGTTTTATGCCCGGCGCGATGTTTTACGACCGCCTGAATTCGCGCTCTACGCTGTTACAAAGAATTTTTAAACTTATATTGGACGATGAAAAATGCCGGAATCGGTTGGAGACACGAGTGTTTACCTCGTATAAAGACCCAAGACGAGGCTTCCTCGCGAGGGCTAATAACATCGTTATAAGGATACGCGCAATGCGACTACTTTAAATGTTTTTTAACAAAGTCCGTATTCGGACGATCGTATAATACGATTCGGTCAATATTAGCCACTGGCCGTGTAAGCCTTTTATTTATAAAGCCAAGCCCCTCTGGGAGGAAGGAGGAGGAAAATTTTTCAGCCAACGCAGCCAAAATTACTTTCCACTATATATACTATTCATGCACCTCGGCGCAAGCTCTAATCCGAGTATCGAAATCTGCAGTGTAATCGAGATTTTAAAAACCTCCCTGTAACGTAGTCACTCTCTCTCTCTCTGGCTTTTTTCATTAACCTCTTCTCCCTCGAATAAAGTCTACTCGATCCCTGTGTGTATTGGCTGTTTTTCAGCGGCCTATCGCCGATTCGATTCTTCTCCTTCTCCCCCTCTCTCCCTTTCCCCGAGATATCGCCGTAATCTTCTTTGCCTTTCCCCCTTTTTTCCTTTTACCAAATATCAGCCCGGAGAATCTATACATTTGTGTATATCTATATCCGTATAGAAACGTCCTAGCTTTTGGCCAATTGTTTAGCCTCCGTACAGTATATATAAGAGTATACGACGAACGTTCTCTACGCGTGCCAGTCGATTCTTCAGTCTTTTTTTCTTCCTCCCCCCATTTCCCCGAGAGTTGACTTTCATTTGTGAAAGTTAGGGCAAAAGTACCGATGAATTTCAAATGAATGGCCGCTACAAAGTTGGCGGAGCCGTTTGATTTGTTGCGTCGTTAGCTAATTACCCCCGCTTTTTGTTCTCTCTACGCGTGCGAAAGCGCGGCGGGCGGGGGCTGCTCTCGGAGCGGAGCTTTGAGCTATATTACGCAAGAGAATATGTCGTCGAGATAAGAAATGGCACTTACTCCAAAGTTCAATGTTTCCTCGCTGGCGCGCGTACTAGCCGTCGTACGGTCCTTCTTCTTTCCGAGACCGCCCTCTCTCCTCGTAACGTCCGAAATAATTTAGATAAAATAATAAAGTTGTAGTTTTAAATAATCGGAAAAGTTGTAATCGCCCGCCCGGCTCTCGACCCTCCCTAAAACTTTATCTCCCATCCGCGCAGGCTTAACCGTTACTGATAAAATTTAAACGGCCCACTTCCGTGCAACCCCCCCTCTCTTTTCCCAACTTCTAATTAATCTCACATCCAAACAATTAGACGACGAGTTCGTTAAAGCCTTCCGCGGAAAACTTTTTTTTTTCACGCCGCTTTCATATTTTCCCCGTTAGACGACGGCCATTAGGCATAAGCCGCATTAAAAAAAAAAAAAGAAAAACGAAACGTAGTAGTCATAAAAAGAATAATCCAAGCGGTAACGTTTTTTTTTTGCGAGTATAGCAAAAGGCGGCTCATTTCGAGATAGCCCCCGCTAAATTCCCTCAGCGCGCGGTAGCACTCATTACCCCATTCGAGCTCGCCATTGTTCCATTTATAATTAAACGCCATGTCCCGGAGCGAAAGCAATTTCGCGCGCGCGGGAGAGGCGCGGATGAAAAGAAGCGCCGGCGCGTTATCCTGCGTCCTATCACTGCCCAACTATATAACCCAAGCTACCCCCGAAATTTTACCGAATCTCCAGACTATTCTAGCCCGTCGTCGCGGCGCAGTTGGTAAAGCTCTATGCGTTGAACCATCCCTCTTACGTCTGCTCTCTTTTTCAAACCCTTTCTCTTCTCTGTACGCCTGTGCTGCTCGACTCGAGTAAAATTAACAAGACCGCTAAGTGCACGCAGGCCTAGTCGGTTATCTTGGTGCGCTTCGCGTTGGTACTCGAGTATCGCGGGTGAGAGGGAGTTGTAACTGCCGCGGCTGATTAATGCGTCTCTCGGGTCGGTCGGTGCTTCTGATCGAAGGCCCGCGTGTCGCGCCGAGCTGACGCCCTTCGAACTCGAGCGACGTGTCGCGGTTATTGCCGCAGTTCTCCCTCTGACGCAACCTCGATCGCTCCTAGACGCTACTGCTGCGGTGGATTTACGTCTCTCGCGAGCGCGCTGCTTCGTTAGGCTGCGAATTCGACTATTAGAAAGTTTAAGCAGGGGGGGGAGTACATAGGAGGCAGATGCTGCTGCAGAGAGTGTGCGGAGTTGTTGCGCAATCCGGCGGATGACGTGGAATATCGTTATACGTGTACGTATGGTTGTACAAACAATTTGTCAACGCAGCTCTCGCGATTTTTTAGCTGTAAATAACGGCTTTTACAACAATAAAAAAACGATCCCGTAAAAACGATGAGTACACCTAGCAGCACGCACTCGACGCCGAATGGCCCTTAAAAGTTCCTAAGGATCGCCTCGTCAAGAAGAGTAGTATATATAAGACGAGTATGGTTCGTGGAGAGGCACGGGCGCGACACGAGAGAAAGGGATGGAAAGTCGAAAGCTACATAGGCTGCCGTCTGCTTTTCACGGCGCCGTACAGCGACAGCCCCATGGAGACGCGGAAATAAGTTAGCACCAGAGACGAGGAGCAAGGGGGGGGGGAAGAGATTGGAGGCGGCCCCCGCGGGCGCGCGGCGCCGATTTTACGCGGCGAATTTTCAAGGAGAAACTGCGGATCGGGCCTCTGCCCCCCTGAGAGGATACATACACGCGTACACGTATTGGCTGCATTTTCACCTTAAAATGCCTTTTGCGTGTTAGCCCAGCTATGCTGCCAAATTTTTTTTTTCTCTCTACGTCTCGGCATTCGACTCCTCTTATCTCTCTTACCTCGTTCAGATTGCTTTATTTCGCTTATTTTGGTCTATAATGCGGATCTTTTATTCGAATTCGATGTCGGATAGATTTTCATTTTAATTTCCACAGACATTATTTGTCCTTTTGACTCGGATATTCTCAATAGTGCGCGTTGCGTAATAAAGAAACACAACGTATTCGCAGATATTTGAAACAAAAGTATAAATAAGACGTCGTAAAAAAAATACTCGTAAAATTTATTATACCGTATGGGATAGCGAAAAATAGTCTTGCGACTGCATTCCCGTCACGATTTTAATACACGTAAAGCATTAAAAATTAAAAGCACGTTAGGCAGAGTATCACAATATAGATTTGGAAAAATCGATATCTCATTTTCATGACGCTTCAGTGTATAATAGAGGTAAGATATATATCTGAGCGGATGTACACGTACGAGTGTAAAAATAAAACGGATCACTGCCCTGAAAAGATATTATCGCGGGAAATTCCTCTCTGTTCGATTTTCTCATCTCCGCAGTTGGAATATTTGTTATCGGCGCTAGGCGTAACCAGCGAGCAAGTGAATTGCTTTTTCGCTTAATACAATGAACGCAAGAATCTCGCGTGAGAGAGAGAGAGACACACACGTACCTAAGTCCGATGAAAATCACGGAATGATATAACCGAAAAAAGGGAGGAATAAGAGGGTAGAAAGCACAGAAGCGTTGATAATCACGAAAAAAGGGAAATAAAGTAGAATAACGTACAGTACATCTAGGTATAGAATCTTTCCATCTCCGAGAACTATTACGCGGCCGAAAGAAGAAGAAAAAGAGAAAAAAATGCAGACGTACCGGGTCTGATGGAAAAATAACAGAGCTCTTCTGCGGAAAATGCAAATGACGCGAGTTCGCAATTTACGTGGAATAACAAGCATGTCAAAAATTAAAAATTATAAAAAAAAAAGAGAACGAAAGAAAAGTCATCAGCAAAAGGTCAAACAATAACCGAGCTTTCGAAAATTTTGCTGCTGACCACGCGCGTAAGCCCCGAGAGCCCCGATGAATCGTCGCGATGATGAAAAATCGGCAAGCCAATAGATCGAGATAGGCAGCTCGGGTATAGATGTATGCGCAGATGTGTGTAGAGGATGAATAGAGCAGGGAGTATATCGGGTAGTTCAAAGGCAATTAGTGCGCGTAGAGTGAGAGAGAGCGAGCGAGCATTGGTGGTCTACGGGGAAAGCTCTCCGTTCATTAGGCTCGCCCGGCTAGCCAGGAATAACGAGGGAGGCTCGATATTTCGCCTAGTGTAGCGGGCCTGAAGGGGAATTGTTGTTCTACACTCTTGCGTTTCCATTAATTTTTTGCCGAGCCCTCCCCTGGCCCGCTCCGCAACCGTCAATTTACGGCTCTCGGCGCATCGACTTCTCTCCTTTCTGCGCGCAGCTTCTCTCTTTTACTTCGTTACCTACGGCCACCCAGCCCCGGTCCGTGTTCCCCTTTCGTTTCTTTTATGAATTATCGATCGGATCGCACCGCGATTTTTCACAGACTGATGTTTGTTACGGCAGCAGCATCCCTGCCTCCCCTCCCGCCCCCTTCTCGCTACTCCTCCTCCTCTTCTTCTTTCTTAGCTCGATTTTATTAAGTAATGAGGTAAGTTTGTTGCGCTTTTGGGAGTTGAGCTTCGCTAAAAGCATTGTACATAGGAAAAGATGAAAGTTTGAGAATAGAAGCCGAGAGCCGCTTGCGAGCTGGTATATAGTGGATCTATATAGCGACTCCAGCATTACCGGATTTCATTGTAAAATTGAATCTCATTACGAGAGCTCCGAGAAAGTTTAGATCGACATTAACTATTATTCGATATTTTATCACGAATTTCCCTTACATCATGGCAAAAATTAAATTTGTACGATATATTGCATGCTGTCGTTGACTCGTTGTTGATATCTCGCGTTACTAAATAACGTCTCTCTGCTTATTTTCAGCTGGCTGGAATAAATTGCAAATCCAAAGTGCCATTCAACGCGCTCGGTCGTCGCGCAGGTTAGTATCCTCGTCGATGCGCGTGCATCTCTATACTTATATGTATATATATACAATGGCTTACAACTCGGCAAGACACATTTCCAATGCGACAAGTCAGAATCGAGAGACAGGACTCGATAGCATCCGAGTGAAGCCCTAGGGAGGTAAAAGTGCGTCAACATCAAGCCAAGAGGGAAAAAGAGCGAGAGAGGGTAGCGAGAAGGCGGCGGGGGGGGGGGCAAAACACATTGAAAACACGTCAAGTGGCAGATGGAAAAACAGAGAGCGAACCAGCAGCAGCTCTCCACTTATCCATCCTCCACGTCGGTCTCTTAACCACCGCGCGACGACGACGACGACGCTCTTTGGTCTTTTCTCTCTTCCAGACCGTCGCTTAGAAACCGAAGCGTCGAGAAAATCCAATTAGCGATGGGGGGGCAGGGGTGGCGGCTTGCAACAAGCGCGCCGAGCAAGAGAGAAAAACAAAGGGTAGGAGGAAGACAAAGGGAACGCGGAAAAATGAGCAGCCGAAAAGCAGCGGCGTGCACGGGGTGGGATGCCGGCGAGAATGCCACCGTGATTAAGCTCCATACGCGAGACTCTCCTCCCCTCCCCCCCCTGGCTTGCGCATGAATATTTCTGATTAATGCGCCAAGTCGCTGCTGTGGAGCGCTTTAAATTCGAGAGATTTGCGGGGACACGCGCCTACGCGAGATTGTTTCGCTGCTGCTGCCGTCTTTGTTAGCAGCTCCTCTACTCCCCCGAGTGGGATATCTTTCATTGGTAATAATCGAGACGAGCCGACGCAAATGTAATCGAACTTATTTGCGCGCGCGTGTGTTTGCGATTCGCATTATACCGATCGAAAAATCCAATTAGTTAAAAATCTATATGCGTTATTTAGTTTCGCCTTTCCATTTTAATTAAACGAGATTCTTTTTCGCGAAGCTCCTCTTTCCAAAATTTTCCAACTGAAGGCAAAATGAAACTAAAAAAAAAAGAACGGGAGAAATTCGTTGAGCGAAAAAACAAACATTTCAACGTAATGAAAAAAACGCATTTTCCCCGTGTCTATTTCGTGTCCTCTTCGTTCTCCATCAAAAAATTTCATAAGCACAGCAAATTCGTGAGTATCGCGCTGTGCTCGAGTGCCTCTGTAAAAGAAAACGAGAGAGAGAAGGAGGAGGATTGATCCGGCTTGACGATTCAGCCCTGTAATGCACTATAATCTAATTGGAAGACGCGCGCGCCAGTATACGAAATCAAATCGATATGCTCTATGCCAATGCCTCGACTGTGCCTCTCCACAACCCATGAATTTCTCGGGTATCGTTTGCTCCCTTCCCACCCCAGCCTCATCTCTGTATATCACGCGTTTAAAGAGAATTACGATTGCATGTTTATTCGGGTACCCGCCGGGAAGAGGAGGAGGGTGGGTCGGACCGTTATTCCGGCTATCGGCCGTTCTTCATACTTACCAAGTCCGGCTCGTCGATTACCATTGCCTCGGAATTTGAAATTTTGCCGCGGCGAACGACTGTATTCGAGACTTTATTTTCTATAGCTCGAATATCTCTTATTTTCGCATCGCGAGGGATACGTTTGATTTCGATTACGCGCGAGTCGCTCAAGTTTTAGAATGGCAATATGTATATGCGTTATAGTGCGATCAATGGATATGGCATTAGCGAGGCGATCGATTCTACGCGTTGACGTGTCGATGACAGTCCGAATCAGTTTGCGGAGTGTCTGTTTGCGCGTCCGGATTATCGTGATTTTATGCATTAGTCTAGCGCCCAATTCGCAATTACAGCCGGCGAAGTTGGATGAACCATGGTGTAGGCATAAGTGCCTCGTATATATATAGGAACACGCGTATGTGCGCGCATAGAGGAGAAATACGGCGTAGGTAAATTTTGTTTCGAAATGAAATTTCGCTTGTTCGCGCGCGCGCGACTGGAATTTCAAATGATCGTGTATATTTTTTTTTTCAAATTTAACGTGTAATTATTAGCGGAAAAAGAATCGTAAATTATAGTTACGTTGATTCACGCTGGAATAATAGAGGTGCCTTACGCAACGCGAATCGTCGCTGGAAGAAGAAGAAAAAATATTAAGCAAGCTTACATTTTAAAATGCTTTCCATTTATTACAATGAGGGCTCTTCCTTCTGCCTATTAAAAACTACTCCGAAGACACTTCTCTGTCGCAAAGTGACCACTTCATTAAAACGTAACGTCGTTGCGAAACCTTTTCCCTCCTTCCGTCTGCTTTTCTCGAGAAAAGAAGCCATTTTTTGTCATTCATTTGCTCGTCTCTTTAAAAATAACGTTATATTCAAAAGAAAAAGAAAACGTACTTAAAGATCCGTAGTATTTAAAGGGGAAAAAACACACACAAGAGGGCAGAGCAATAATCGTCTTAATCCCTGAAAAAGCCTGCATCGAGCACAGTTGCATTTTCTATTCCTCTCACTATAGAGTTCTCTCTCTTTCTCTTCCACTTAGAAATTCAGCTGGCGCGCGTTTAAAAGCGCGGGAGGCTCGTCCCCGATTTGCGCAAGCCTATACATATAGCCAGGGCAAAATATAAGCCTGGTAGCTGGTAGTCTCTCGCCGCGGCAATAGCAGTAGTCTCAACAGCGGCGACAAAAATGCCGCTCTCCCGGGGATACATCCAAGCGCGGCTCTTTCACCTGCCTCTTGCGCCGCTGGCGGCAGTAATGGTCGGAGAAGTACACGGCGCGCTCGCGCTTTCTAAAGCCTCGCGCGGAGATCGCATCTGCGGAATCCCTTGCGCGACCTTTGCCGCCGCCGCCGATCGCGCTGTCCCTTTCGTTTGCTCCAACCCCCCCACCTTCTTCTCGCTACCGCCAGCTGAGAGAAAGAGAGTCTCCGGGATATTACACAAGCCTCGCTGGCGATCCCGTTTGCTCGCGCGGATCGGCGCGATCGGTTGCGCCAGCAGCGCCGAGAGATGCATCTCGGATGATGTGTGGCCCGGTGGCAACGGGGGACCCTCGCTTATCATCCGCTCTCTCCCTCTTCTTCTTCTTTTTTCACCAAGCCGCCAAAGGCTACCGGCCGCGTCCGGCCTATACGGGAGCTGCTGCTGGGCTATTGGGAAATATGGCGCGCAATTGCTAGCGATATTTCACTCGCTGATTGCGGCCACTCGGCGATTTGCTCATCGCGCGTCTCTGGCGCCCGGTACACACACACACCGAGCTCTGCGTAATCACCCGGCTACTGCTAGCTCCTCTCTCTCTCATCGCTTGTTTTTTTTCCGCAGGGCCAACAGAGCCCCGAGATTCAGTTGCCACAGCAGCGTGGCTTTTATTCGGTTTCTCCCTCGTTCTAGCATCGGCGCAAGTTCATCAACTCGTTTTCCTCGATTTTGTTTTTGTGTGCTTTTTTTCTGGTTAGCGGGAGGAGATGCATGTATAACGAAGCTTCGGCTATACGCCATGTGTGCTGTACTAGACTTGATTACGTGGATATTCGGATCTTGGGGATCGATGTGTTTGTTTTTGGCTTTCTATGCGACACTACGCGAGGGATAAAGTATATGCAAAAATATAGCTCTGGGGTGTTGAATCAATCGCCGCAGCGAAATTAAAATGTTTATTACGGGTTTTTGCCGCTAACTTGTATTAGGCTAAAATCATGCAAGCTCTGTTATTAAACTTTGTGCAAATTATTTCCAACTTTATCGTTGTTCTGTATTCCCGTGAATTATTAATGTTTTGCGCGGTATGCTTTTGCTTGTTCAATTAAAAATGCATTGCACACATTACGCGAGCATAGAAATGTTGTAGATTTCAAATAATTTTGAACGTTATTATATCCTTCCATTTACGCTCATTAAGTATTCGTTACGCTACGTTTTTGTTTCATCTATATACGCATATTAATTAAACGGTACACTTATTATCTACCTGGTTTTATTAACTCGTTGAAAATTGCCGTCGTCCTTTAATTTTGTTTTTCAAAGTATTCATTTTTAATAAAAACCCAGTGTAGCGAATTAAAAATCTCAAAATACACGAAATATCGTAATTTTTACATCGCTTTTAATACAAGGCCAAATTAACAGGGCAACTTTGAGACTCGCGCTCGCAAGCACACGGCAACGCAGTTAACGCAAGAAGCCTTAACTGTATGTTTCAAGGGTCCCGGCACTCGAGGTAATTAAATTCGAGGCTTTCAAATCTACAAAAGTTTTTCATTTTTGCGCGGATATTCCGTTGGCTTTCGAGAGCGCGCACCATTTTTTCCTAAAAGATTATCGCTCTGATACTCCTGTAGGTTCGTAATATATATATTCCGTTTCCTTGGTAAAGCCTCATTTAATTTTCCGCGCGCCACACAAAACTACAAAGAAATAAATAAAAATGAGAGATAGATGCAGTTCGTGATAGAGAGAAGGTAAAAAGAGATGCCGAACTTTGATAAAATTTTTAATTTCAAACTGCTACGACTTGTCAAACGCCACGGGGATTTCCATTACTCCCTTGCGCTTTCACTCTCTCGTTTGCCGCGGACAATAATACCACGCAGCAGAGTACACTACACTCTTCATAATTAGAAGCCCCGAGATTTGTGCCTTTAACTTTATCACAAGCGTTTTCCGCTTCGGCTATCGCCAGGCTAAAAATCGAGAGAGAGAGCATAAGGGGCTTTCATTCTAATGAGCAGCCAAAGTAGGCGAAATAGGTGACACTTTCTCTCTCCTCCCAACAAAGAAAATCGGGCACAATGAGAACAAAACAACAACAAAAAAAGTAAAGAAAAATAGGAAAAAGGCACACGAGCCTTTAACCGAGAGGGAGCTTACGGGGCCGTACATAAACCGAGTGGAAATAATGTCAGGCCGCGCTCACATATGCGCAACGCGCCAAGTAGCAGCCTATTTCGCGCTCAAAGAAATCTAGCGAGCTCTCTCGCGTAGGTGGCCCCCCCGCGGTATATGCATGCGCGCCGCGGCTCTGAATCTCCTCATTTCCATTCTCGGCGCGACGCTCAACCTCCTGCTTATAGGATCCTCTCGCTCGCGTCCTCGTTATATTTCCCCCACCTACGTGTCCGAAGCTGCTTTTTTTTCTTTACAGGAATCAATGTCCCGAATGGCTTTCCGATGCGCCGAGCGTGTATATACCCTTCGTTAACTCCGGAAGAGACTTGCCCGCGAGTGTAGTCCAAGACGGACTCGCGGGGGAAAAACAGGAAAAGGTAAATTTTTTTTCACCCTACCTCTCGCTCTCTCTCTGTGATATGCAAACTTTGTTTTTATATGCGCTGCGGTGCTTTCCCGGGCTTCTTATATACATAACCGAGGTAAATCACAGAGCGTAACTTTATATAGCAGAGAGCCGAGCTTATAAACAAATTCGAGTGCGCCGGGCTGCTGCTGCTGCAACTTTCGCGTCCGCAAGTTCTTTCCAAGAAATACATAATTTTACGGCGAATGGAGTGCAGCCACCCTCCCCCCCTGTAAGGCGGATGGGAGACTTTAAACGAGCGCGCTGCATAGCTCGGAGCCACGAGAGCTGGATAGAGCCGAGTGCTGCTTTATATTTGCAGCCCGGTATCCGCGGCGTGGAAACATTCCGGCGCTAATGCACACAGGAATAGCCAGGATTCAATTGCCGGCAGAGAGAGAGAGAGAGAGCGAGAGAAGTAGAGCAGTGCTGGTAAGACTCGGGTGCATCGGCCGGCAAATCAATTTAAGTCCTCCCCCTCTGACTCTCTGCTTCGCCCGTTGCTTTGCCAAGCGTCCAAAGTCGGAAAGCCCGGCAGAGGTGGAGGAGGGATCAGAGGGTAGGATGTCGAGTGGGAAGAGGGTATAGAGAGTGAGTAGGGCACTCGCGCATTCCACGGCGTGGCTTGCGGCTCTCGTGTCTATCTTAATCCAGCCAATTAACGGCTCAAGGACCCGGGCTCGGGTAATGCGCACCGCGTAGGGAAGGCACGAACTCGCCTGTCCCCTTGTTAAATATTATCGTCCTGCTTATAATCCATTTTGTACAATTGTATCACAGCTGGACAAGCCCCCAACACCTACGTGGGTAGGTACGTTGTCGATTTTCTCTTGAACATCCCTTTAGCGCAAGTCGTCGTTTTGGTTGCGTAATTTTTAAAAAGGACTTATTAACCGCTATGATTCTCAACGAAATTACGCGCGTCTATTAGTCGCTCTTCAGCGCAAAGCTCGGCAGATTTTGTTTGTATCCCACGGGGCTTTTTTCATGCGCGCCGCAAAGTAAATTTCAATTAGCGCCATCAAGACAAAGAAAATCTATTAAGTCCGTCTTGGTGCGGCCTGGGGAAGAAAAAAGACAACGAAGGGGTTGGAAGGGGCCGTAAGCTTATTCCGGAAAAAAACTTAATTTTCACGAGTTAAAACTTAAGTCGAGAGAGCGTCACGCGGGGGAGGGTGAGTGTTGCGGTCGCGCCGAGGAAAACGTCGGCCGTTACAAGCGCGCGACGGTCGCCGACAGCAAGATTTAATCCGCTGAAAAAGTTGGGACAGACAGAGGCGCCTCTCCCCCCTGTACCCACACCACGGGAATAAAAAAAAAGGAACAATCTCCGAGTATTTCCGGGGCAAATTAGTCGAGTCTGGCTAATAAAAAGTTATACAGCCACTAGCCTGCCGCGGTATGTATATGGAGGGATAGGGTTGTGAAAAGGGGCCGCGGAGAAGCTCGCGCGAGTGAGAAAGAGGGAAAAAAAGAGATATTCCAGCCTTTGTGTTGATACACAAAAAACGAGGAGATTCGACGGAGGGGGTGCCGCTGGGGTTGTGGAAGGAGTAAAGAGCGGCCGGGCGGAGGATAGGAAGGAAAAATGAGTTTCCGCGAGGAGGAGGCGGAGGCTGGCTGGGGAAAAAAGTTGGAAGCGAATAAAGTTGGCCTGGTGCGCGACCGCACGCCCAGAGCCGTATACGCATGATTTTCCCCGACTGGCTGCGCTCTGCGGTCGGCGATCATAAATTAGCCCTCTCCGCGCGAAACTTCCGTCTCCCGCAGCTTTCTCTCTCTTACTCAGCGGCCCTGTCACGGCTTTTCTTTTTTTTCCCCGCGCTCTCTCGCCTTCTGCTTTTCGTTCGCGGTATTTAAAGGCGCGCTGGAATGAATAAAAGGCGTTAAATGAGGAAAATTAGTGCGGCCCAGCGGCAGCCCGTTGGAAATGAGAAAAATGGACAAGCGACGCGCGCGCGATGGCCGCAAAGTTTTGCAGGCGATAAAAACTCTCTCTCTCTCTCTCTCTCTCTCTCTCTCTCTCTGACACGGACAGAGATGAGGCGTACGCGCCTAGCTAAAAGGGGGTGGGGGGGCTGTATAAAAAGGTGTGACGAGAGCAAATGGACGGCTTATTTCATTTTTATTGCGAATAAAAATCACGTAATAACTCCGTGTAAATGATAAATGCTTGCTCGCACCTGCAAGTGTTGCGCTTTATCGACCTTAAATTATTTATTGCCCCCCACAAGCGCGCTCTGTACGCTCGGCACATAAATGTATATCGCACTTGTGCTTTTACGCGAATTAAGTCCTGCAGCGATGACAAGTACTCAAACGCTAGCTTTTACCCTTCCATCACTGTATATGGTACTCGATAAGATAATATTTATGAAACGCATTTATTTTCATAAATATGTAAACATTTGTAATAACTGCGTGTTAGGTATTTTACATGGAAATTAATAATTAAACAAGTTGCATTAAAACCTATCTGATTAAACGATCTTTTCGGCCGATCACCCTCGATTCTTCTAATAGATAATGGAACTCATTTTTCAAAAGCTCAAACCCCAACATAGTTTAACCGTGAGGAGGAAATAAAAAGGAAGCTCGATTATTGCAAATAATACAAAAGTAAAAAGCGTCAGGGCTAGATAAACCCTTTTTTTATTTATTTATTTTATTTTTATTTATTCAGTTTTACGGGCTAATAGCCCTTTACAAAATATTACAATAATAGCACTAAATTAGGATAACTACACGTGAAACATATTCCTATTGTAT
>JAPYYQ010001593.1:0-30863 GCA_030522585.1 Anagyrus pseudococci
CCCCGCTATACTTTTTCCCTCTGGACTTCCTCTCTTTCTCTCGCGAGCACGCGGTATCTGCGTTATATCAAACGCGGCTGGGATCTAATATAAAGATTCTTTCCTGAATTTTTTTTTTTTTCGTCACGAGGATAATATTCTGATGCAATCTGTACGAGTGTTGCTTAGCTTGCGCTGATGAGATAATCTTTTCCGGAGAAATGTCGATGCGACGCGTATATAGTCCGAGTATCGGGAATTGAGAGAGAAGAAAAAAGATCAGGTGAGACCGCGAGCTGATAATGTCGCGGCGAGCCGAGAAAAATATTTAGATCAATAACAGTTTACTTTTCAACGCCCGAGCTGTACAGATAAGGCGACCTTTTTTGCGCTTTCCCGACGATCGTACAATGACGCGTCGCATTTTTAAAGCTCGCGCGGATTTATCGAGACTCTCGCTCGAATGCTAAAAAAAGCAAATTACCCCGAAAAAAACTAAATCCGCAGAAGACGAAGACAGAGCGAGCTTGGTCGGATCGCCGCGAAAATTTGTTATCCCTCCAGTCCTAAACTTTTCACTTAGCTCTCTCGCCCCTTTTTCACGCTGCCACTCAACGTCTTATTCCCTCCCTCTATTCCCACCCTGAGCATTGTCAAGCGGATCAGAGGGCGCTAAGTGAATTGCGTCCTTCTCAAAAAGCCCTCTGTTCTTTCAGGTCTCCAGTGGTACAGACAACACCACCTAGAAGTAACGTAACGAGCCAACGAGTACACAAACCCGAAGCGCAGCCAGCATATGCATCGGTCGTATAATCAGCCGTGTGCCTGTCTAGCCAAACTTTCTCAAATTCCAAGCGTGTACATATACCCGCAGGAGGGTGAGAAGGATAGATCTAGTTGGCGGCCTATCGGGGCTTCTCGCGGTATATGCAGGTGCCAGGTTCTCTCCCTGCTGTTTGACTCTGCCCGTAGTCTCCGGGGAATTACCGAGGCCGCGCACCTATCCCCCGGCTGGATTATTCAAGGCAAGCCTCGTATCCCTCCAAAGTTTTCGCCGGGCCGAGCCCAAATTGTCGCGCTTATGCGCGCATACGCGCTTCCGTATTAGCTTTGCATGAGGAGTGCCTGAGCTTTAGCGATTATCACGGTCTACCGCGAAACTCGAGATGCGCGTATATTCCGAATGTGCGTAGTCTCGGAACGTCGGGTGATTTTCGCCGAATTCAAATACGCGTTGCGTCTTATTATTGGATTTGTTTGGAACGACACGCAATCGTACAGCCAAGAGCTACTGATAATAATGAGAAAAGAGTATTAGCGCGCATATTTCCTTGGAAATAAACGATAAGCCCGATCGAGCTCGAAGGATTAAAAATTACGTACTCGCTACCGATCGCGATCGCTGATAAATTGAACAAACTTCATGACTAAGCTGGTCGTAGGTATATAAAGAGCCAACTTCTCGTGAGGGTAAACATTGATTGTTCTCATTCGATAAAATGGCTCGCAATATTGTCGCTTTCGGTCTGCTCGTACTGTGCGTTTCGGTTCTGAGCGTCAATGCTCTGCCGAAACGCATGGAATCGGAATTAGAAGTCGTCGAGGTTGAAGATTTTTCGGTGAGAATAACAACGTTTTAAATAAGATACTTTTGACGTAACATAAGTGTTGTAATTTTCTGTTGCAGAAAATCGACGACATCTTGGAGTTGATCAGGAAACATCTGAAACTGATTAAGGCCTGCATCAAAGACGCCAAGAAACAATGCAGAGAAGCAGGGGAAGAGAACCGCGTCGAGGGTCTGCGCTGTATCGTAAGTACAACCATGAGTTTGTTTTTTCAATTTTTACCCTTTTTATAAATCGTTAAGGGTTAAACTTTAACGTGTATTCGCAACGTTTCCAGATCCGACATATTGTAACTCAGCAAGGATTATGCAAGCATCCCGAGAGGCCACCAAAAACTACAGGGGCTCCATCGCCCACCACTACCGGAGAACCTGAGACTACTGAGGGGCTATCTTCATCTACGGTCCCCGCAGAGACTACAGTGGTAGTTTAACAATTCTGCTGAACGATATATTTTCGATGAATATTGTATTGCAAGTACATTGCAAAAGCTTTGTAATCCTGATGCAAACAAATAAAGTTTATTTAATTTGAAATATCGTACGAAACTCTCAAACTAAGCAAACAGTAGATCCGCACGACAGTGGTAGACTGGGCTCTCTGGAAAATCCAAATCCGCATTGCCGGGCTCCGTGGAATTCCAACGGGGCGGATGAAAAATTTAATGCAGGCAATCCCTGCAAAAAGAATCTATTTTCCTTCCATTCCACGAGACAGCAGCGGCAGTCCTGGCACTCGCTAACGGCTTTTCTTTCTCCCCAGCGTGGACGAAACAAAAAAAAAATAAATGAAAACAGAGTTGAAAAATCAGGAAGGAATATCTCGACGAAAGAGGACAAACACGAGCTGCTGACCGTGTCTGATATGCGCTAAGATAAAAAGGAGGGTTGAAAAAAAAAACATGGGATAAGAGTAGTGTAAGCCGGAAAAGCTCTTATGGCGCAGAAAGCGAGACGTATTTGATTAAGGAGTGAAATGCGCGCCAGCTATATAACACGAGCTCGCGTGTGTCTGAGGTAAAGCACTCAGCTGACACGTTGGGAGGATGTGCGCCGGCTAAAAGGACGGAGTTCGGAGCTTGGAGGCGAACACGGGATGTGAGTCGGTAATAGCGGAGCGTTAGCTGTTTAATGAAAAAAATTCTCTTTTACGTGTACACGGAGAGAGAAGCTTCTTCCCCCTCGTAAGTAAGATATGCGAGCATTGGTAAATTTAGCGAGAACGAGAGAGCCTTATTTTTATAGCTTCCATATAGGAAAGCCATCAATGAGAATATACTCATATTGCTGAGGCTCTGCGCAAATGTCCTTTCTCAAGTACGTATCGGATGTTAGATTAAATTGGCTCGTGGAAATAAGGGGAATATTAGTTTTAAATATAGACGCCTTTTTCTTTTCGTTCCGAGCGCAAGCTCTCGGACACAGTATAACTTTTTCAATTTTTTAATGGGAGAAAAAATTTTATTCCGATGTGCTTATTTATAACAAGCTGCGCCGGAGAGAGACGGCTGTGCGGATATTGATTTTGTTGCATTAAAATTAGCAGGCGATCTCGAATTGCATGTACATCGTCGTGTAATGTAATGCAAAGTTAATGCGTATACGTGCGATTTTGCGAATAATATTAATACAATTGTGTAACCAGATTTAAAAATAGCCCGAAATCACAAATCATAAACAGACGCGAGAATGCAATCAAATTTTTTCTCATTTGCCTATCTCCCGTTAAAGTAAATAATCAAAGCTCCTCTCCTACACGAAAATACCAATATTCTCTCCCGATACATCTCTCGCTCTCGCTGTCCGTATAATGAAACTTTCATTCTCGGCATAACTAAGGAGCCTCTCCAGCCTGAATATTTCAGCTGCAATTGGGAGTCCGTTCAGGGTGTCGAAATTATTAAACCCACGCGCGCATCCGCGTGGCTGCGAGAGTGAGTCTGGTAACGACGCCCGGCGGATAAAAAAAAATCCCACCCACCAGAGACGCACCTCCTCTGGAGAGGGGGGGGGGGGAGCGAATCCTAAAAATATCCGCGCGACGACTTAATGGCTCTCGCGGGGGGGATGGGGAGAAAGAGCTAATAGGCCTCCAGACTGCCGGGGCCCATAAGCGAAGTGATATCCAAGGCGTTGTGTACAGGGAAGAGGAGGGAGAGAGAGCCCTGTTCGCGCGGGTCAAGGTCGCGCCGGGGCGAGCCAGGTGACCCTGGCCAGCAGGCCACCCCCCTTTTTGCCGCGGAGATTCTATCCTCACGGACGCGGGATGCCCGGCACCTGCTGCGCTTCTGCTGCTATACCGGCCGATCGATCCTCTTTCTCTCTGCCTTCCGCAGACGCGGCTGCTCGTTTTGCCTTGCACCTGATCTTGGACTTGTGGCGCTTTCGGCTCTTTGAGCTCGATAGCGGTGTATATACATTATTTTTCTTTTGCTTTTGACAGCCTCGCGAATCGTGGCGTTATAAAATATTAGACTGTGTAACGAAGTACGCTCGTTAATGAGAGACACGGTGCTTCGGCTAAACGTTCGTACACGGCTGTTATATAAAACCGACTTAATACAGGAGTCGATCAATAGTTTATTTTCCGACGCGGCGCACTTTGATTTTTCCCAGGCGCGCGCGCGCCAGCGAGCGGCGACTTTTATGTAAGCTTATTTAGCCATTAACCTTGCCTCCTCCTCATCCTGCTGTTCGTAAGATAAACACAGAAGTCGATCAATCTAATCCCCCTGTCTCGATAAATATTTAAAACCATAAAGCATCTTTCTTCTCCAACAAAAATTTGCAATAAACCTTCTCGAAAATATCCAATTTCATTGGTGCCCAAACTACATACTCTCCTGTTCGCATATGTATATATCCTCCTCGAAAACAACGCAACAACAGCAATTTGGCAATACAGTCGAGCAATAACACCTGCCGGTATGCGCACTCCATAACGTCGTAACCACTCCCATCGCATTAGGAAAATCAAGGCGAAGGGGGAAGAAGAAGCTCTTGGAGTGCGCGGATTACAAACTCCGCCAACTTCAAGAGAGAGAGAGAGAGAGAGAGAGAGAGAGAGAGAGCTCGTTATGGAGCTCGCAGTGTACATAACAAGTTCGCTGTGTATGTGTGCTTTGAAAGTCAGAAATTTCGCGCGGGAAATGCGCCTCTCTCTTCCGGCGTTTCCCAATCCGCAGTGACTAATAACGAGATATTTCCATTGAAAAAATGTATAGGTACGCCGGTGAAGCTGCGTTTGGTAAGAGAGCTTTATCCTGCCGTTTAGTCACGCGAGTTAAATCACTTGTCTCGACGTCCTCCTTAGAGAAATGTCGAGCTGCATCGACGTAACCTTCGACCAGCTGGCTTAATCGCACTTATGAACTTTACACTGAGTCTCCCGGTAATGACGACTGTGGAATCGAGGCAATCGAGGCGTATCTTGATACGTATCGCCGTTTGTCGCGAGTAATTTATCTTCGAAGGATGCAGGACTCGATTAAGTGAGTACACTTTGCAGTTAGAGCCGGAAAATTAACGGGACGAATAAGTTTAAAGGGTAATTAATATGAATATTACAGGATATTTATCCTTGAGAAAAAAATAAAAGAGAGCTTGAAAAATAATTTTTAACGGAAGACTTAATTTTAAAAACGAGAGAGAAAGACTATGTATTGTTTTCACCGACGTTTCATATTCTTTCACGTCAAGCTTTTGATATAGTCTGTCTCGCATTGTTTTCAATTTTTGGAGCATACACAAATCCTAAGTTTGACGGCTCTCTGCGTTTAGCTAAGCAGAATAGCAAAATGCGACATACGTTAATATAATCGTAAACTTGAGCTTGCACGTTCTCCTACACATTTTTTCCTCCCATTTTTACATCGTTATTAAAACGGGAATAAACTTTTACGAGCGCATACAGGCTGAAAATGATTTTGCAACATTTCTAAAAAGGACTAAAAAAAATCTTATCGAGCCATTAAAAGCCGTGCTCGTATGCAGACACCGCGAGCAAAATTACGATCCGATATGAAGTTTTATTAACCTCCCGCTAATTCGCTTTATTACCCTCAATTACGAACCTAATTATCCCTCCGTAACGAAAAATCTCTCTCTCTCTTCCAGATGCCCATAAAGCTCTCGGCTCGTTACCCCATAAACACCCAATCTTGCTTCTCCGATTAATCTTGAGAGCCGCAAGAGCCTGTACACAAAGTACATCCCCCCTCCATTTTATACACAAACCCTGCTAAGCCAAGCTAATCTCTCGTCGTAAGGATAAAAGTGCGCGCAACAAGCTGTACAGGCTTTTCCAATCAGAGAGCCGGCTCTTCTTTCTCCAGCCAATATCTCTCTCTCTCTCTCTCTCTCTCTCTCTCTCTCTCTCTTCGGGCCGCCCGAGCTTTAATCGCCATAAATCTCGGAGGAACGCGGAATCCCCATCTGCGCGCGAGAAAATGGACCTGCCTCTCTTTGGCGCGGCGACACCGCAGCTGCTCCGATTCAATTAAATTCGTGAGTGAGCTATACAAGGCTTGAAATTTACGCGAAAAGCTCGAGAATCGCGGAAAAATGGACGTGGAAGGAGAGACACCACCATTGTTATCGGAGTGGCGAGAAGCTTATACTCTCACCTCGAGGGATTTAGACTTGATTAGAAAAGTGACTTCGTTCTCCAATCCCCTCGGTATAAAGTTTCTTCTCATTTCAAAACTATACATTAAAATCATAAACACACGATAAATCAATTAACCACAGCTCGCATTAAACTTAAAGTCACTTATCAACAAAGCTAAGTGCAGAGACGACGCTGAAAGAACGGAGGGGAACGTACGCGTGGGCGCGGTTATTTATTATTTCAATATCGAGGCAGCACAGCGTGGCCAGCCGGTCACATTAACCTTGGACCCTTCGGCAAGGACCGCAAGAATTCACCCCCTCGCCTCCTCTCCAGCAACGACATATACGTAAGCTTGCAAATTCGGCACGGCCGATTTGCCCTTACGACGCTCCGTATGATTAAATTTAAGTTTTAACGCGCCTCGTTCTCCTCTACACCGACTTCTTGTATACCCGATGAAATTATACTGCGAGACTTTATTTTTATGTGTAAACTGGAAATCTCCTCCTTACCCCCGCCCTCCACCGTCATCTCGCTGAGATATTTAAATTTTTCACGACGATGGACTATTTCGAGCCTGACTCTTCTGCGAAGCTCGGTTCATTTTTTTTTCTCTTTTTTTAAAAGGGCCGAAGAGTTTCTTTTTATTGCGAGAAATTCGCACGAGAGTTCTTATTGATTTTTCATTGATCGACCATTAGCGAAGGAGTATTGAAGGAAATTGCAATTTCTTCCAATCCGAACTAATTAATCCCGACTTTCTCTCTCTCGAGTCGAGCGTTTAGTGTTCTTTGTATTGAAAATTGCTCTACTAGAATCGTTTCGCTGCAAATTTTACGATACGATCTTCGCGTAGATAGCAACATTGATAAATAAACAAAAAAAGCTTTTATCAGTCCAACGCGAGAATAAAGGAATCGCAACGTAAGTAGAATTGACATCATCAATCTTCGTCGGTCTGACCAATCCCGGCCGTTATCTACTGCTAATTTTTTCGGTATGTCAATGTTCAACAAGAAAATGTTAGCTTTATATTCCGAGGTAGAGGAAAAAACTAACTAATGATTGATAATATTTATACATTCTGTTATTAATACATCTCTTTTTATACATACATATAGAAAAAAAAACGCGATACGTCGATATCCCTTTACTCCTTTTGCCATACATTTACTTAATTAACATCCAAAAAAAAGGAGAATATTCGCAGCAACGATCGCACCTCGCCCTCCACAAAGAGCAAGCTTAAAGCCTCAGCTTAAAGTGTCGAAATGCACTTGTCTGAATAGATCGAAGCCAGCAATCGATAATACCTTCCCAACGCCGCGTGTCCCCAGTCCACTTACCAGCAAGTTCGCTTTAATTAACGAGTTCTGCCAACTTTTCTTTCGCGCGCAAGCGTGTTTTTTTTTTGTGCTCCAAGCAAACTTCCAAATTCACATCTAATTGGACGCGCGAGACAGATATGCATTATTTTTACACGCTCGCCACCTCGTTGACCCACATAAATTAAAATTTTTAAGCTGCAAGCTCGATTCAACGCCTCGTAAAATAACGCGGTAAGCTTGAAGTAGGAATAATTTGGTCCCGCACATAAGGATAGTAGTCGTAAAACGAAGTGTTGTTGATGAAGCAAAAGAGGTAGGGGGGGAGGGAAAAGCTTCGGTTATTAAATATCACAAGGGGGGAGAGAAGGGGACAATTTACTTTCGCGCCTTGGCAAGCCCGTTGAATATGCATAAAAGCGAGAAAGCGCGGGCGCGCATTGCCGGCGCTAATGATACTGCGCCAGGGAGATAAGGGAGAGCCGAGTTTTCGGAGGGAGGCCGCTCTCTCCGTGCACTCTCTAAACTTGATCTTGAAACAGTATCTTCCGGGTGACCTTATGTGCGCGCCACAGGGGAGGCAAACTCCCGGGCTAGATAAAACGTTATTCACGGCCGGCTTTAATGCTCCTCCTCGTCGTCGTCTCTCTCTAGCTAAATGTGTCTCGGCTGTTTCGAAAGCTCAGGATACGGTCCGGTGTGTTATGTTAGAGGAAAACTTGCGAGTCGCGTCCGCATTATATGTGTTTATTTACGAGATATTACGTGTGTACTTTGACATAAACCAGTGGCGAGTTGTGCGCAATTAAGATAGCCGTACGCCCTCGTGGCGTTTTTGAGATATTGGATAAGCTTTGCATTTATTTCGATGTGCTTTTATTGAATAACACGAGTCTAGGAGATGTGG
The DNA here is from genome assembly GCA_030522585.1 of Anagyrus pseudococci. Lineage (NCBI taxonomy): Eukaryota > Metazoa > Arthropoda > Insecta > Hymenoptera > Encyrtidae > Anagyrus > Anagyrus pseudococci. The sequence goes on from JAPYYQ010001593.1 coordinate 8,451, forward strand.
TAAAAGCAAAATGTAATGGAAATTATTTCGATTTTATTAAGGGCTTCTTTTCTTATACGGACTGTTGCGTTTAATCAAAACTGTTGTAAGGGGTGGGGGTGGCAAACGGTTATGAAAGCGACTCGGCATAACTTTATGTTAATGTATGTAAAAGAGCGCGCGCGCGTCTTTGTTACCGCAAGCTTGCCGAGTACATTTACCGTGATATTTGATTTTCATTGTGCTCAAGAAACACTCGGGCCTTTCGTATCGCATGCAAATTTTCATAACTTATTCGGTGAAATAATGTTTTGCCCTTATGAAAGAAATTGATCAACGCCATTCATCAGAGGCGCGCACATCTCGTCAAACAATTTCAGCATGAAAAAAAGTAAAAAAGAAACTGACGTATCAGAAAAAGCTCAACAACGAAAACTCCCCGAATTCATCATCGCGCCAAACCTATCAAGTCCCTCCAAAAAAAAAATGAGAGGGAGAGAGCACTACCAGCTGCTAAAACGTGCCATCCTGTAACGAAAAAAAAACCTCAACGTCGCTTATCCCTGTTATAACGATCCCGAAGCCTTCACCCCCAAAAAAAGGCTCAACCCCACCTACGCAGCCAAAAATAATCCATCATCAAAAAAAAACGGAAAAAAAGACCGCAACCCAGAATTTTACACACAGAAGCCTGAGCAGAAAGTAGCCTACAGTCCAGGGCTAGCCGAGGTTTCGCACGTGCGGCCAAATGCAGCGGCCGAGCTGGGAGGGGGAGGGGGGCTATATCGAGCGGCTCTGGTGCCGAGGCCGTACCAGAGAGATGCAACAGATAATCGCCCAGAGGGGAAGGAGGCGAAGGAAGGTCGAGGCGCATGCGCCTCCATCAGATACAAGCTCTCGCGCGAAGCTCCTGATGGCTTTGGAAAATTAAGACTCGTCGCGTTTGGACGTTTCCTCATCAGGTGTGTGTGTACGTGCACTCGGTTACGTCTGCTGCAGAGACGCCGGCGCGTACATACTGGTCGAGACCGAGGCCGCGCCGTCGCCGGGAGTATATACGTCGGCTATCGATTTCCGCGGTTTATTAATAATTGCCGCTGTTGCGCGCTCGGGATAAGGTCGTTAGCGCGCAACGAAATTATCGCGAGCTACCCCTCTCACGCCCTTTCTCTATCCCTGCGTGATAATATGCGTATAACGAGCTCTCGATCGCGTGAGCACTGTACGAGATTATTTCTCAAAGTATACGGACTTTGTTAGCGGGTGTTGTTTGACGGTGAAAAAGAACGACGGCGCAAACAGGTTGGATTAATCCCCGATCGGTCATAACTGTACATCCTCCCCGAAAAGCGAGAATACTCCCGAGACGCGAGCAACAGCGTGTTTACCGCTCGGGAAACTCTATTCGACCTCCACTGCTCGAGAATTCCCAAAGAGAGAGAGAGCTGAGAAACATTTGTGGATTTAAAGATCAAGCCGGGAGAAGAAGAAAAAGATGAAGAAGGAAAAAACAAAAAGAGAGAGAGAGGGCAGACCTTAACCTTCGGGATCGCGTGCAAGCCCCGGCATTAATCGATATGTATACTCGGGGCAAATCCTCGGCCGCCGGCTCTTGTTCTTTTTGTCGCGCGCGCAGGCGTGTTGTTACCTTGGCTCGTGGGTCTGCTATACGGAATTATACTTTACGTAGCCTGCAAGCAGGAATTAGGACTTCTTTTGACTTAATCCCCGCAGGTTAAGAAAATAAAAGTTAAAATGGGTTTACGAGACCGCGGGATGAGAGAGTCGAGAGGCTGAATCGGCAGGAGGGATCGTTTGCGGCGCTCGTTAAAGCTGAAATTAGTTGACCAGAATACGTGAGGTCAGGCTCTTCCTTTATCTCTCTCTCTTTCTCTCTGATGTTGTATAGACTGTCGGGACCACGAAACGTCAGTTTCTCTCTATTTCTCGATGAAACGCCTGGGATTTTATGATCGCGGCGAAAGCTCTGGTAGGATCGCGTTTACCCAGGCAAAACTCTTGGTTTAGAAGAGCAAGGCAAAAAAAAAAAAAATGAACAAAGAGACCGGAGGAAAAATTCCCGAGTATAAATTCTCGCTGGCGCGTGTTACGCGTTGGGGAAATGTTTGCCGAGAAATACTAATTACCTTTTATTTTTCGTAGCGCAAAGGAAAAAAATAGAAAGAGAGCAAGAGCTTTGTTTTCTTAAAGCTCAAGGCTTCTCTTTTTTTTTCTCTCTCTCACTTTTTCAACTTTGAAATCGGAGATAAACAGACGCACGAGTATGATAAGTGGGAATCGGAGGTGAAATAAGGAAAACTCGAGGAGAAACACGGCAGAGCCGAAAATGAGTGGGCGCGAAAAGCACGAGTAGAGCTTTCAGACGCCAGCGCCAACAGCTCGAGCGAAAATTAAAGGTATAGTCGCGCGAGGAGGGCTATTTTAATTGCACACGCTCCGGTAATTTTTTCCCTTTAAGCTGTGTCGCGCCGAGAGAGAGAGAGAGCTTGCAAAGGAAAAAAAAGCTCGCTGGTATATAATTGAAAAGTAAAATTAGACGATAAGACGAAACAAGCAATTTATTATTTTGGAACGACGGATGAACCGGCCAAAATAAGACGTTCTTAATTGATCGAAGCTCTCGTTGTATTCGTAGCTCAAAATGGTCGAAATATTATTTCGTAAAACGTGCTTTCCCGCTATTCTACTCTCCCTCCTCGGCTTTATTACGGAAATACGATGGGATCTCGAATGCATAACTAAGTAAATTTTAATACCGTTTTGTAATTTAAAATGCGCAGCTTACTTTTTTTTTCTCAACGGCTATAAAAGTTTGCCCCCGCTGAAAAATTGCTAAAATTAATAAAGCCCCGGCGTCTTGGCGTACAACACGACGTCGAATAAACTTCTTTCCCCGTCGCAATAAAAATGCAAAACTTGCATTTTCCTTCTGTTTTACGCGTTTTATTGTCTTTCGCCGATCGTACAGCAGGTGCTCTCCGTTCTTACCATGAAAAATATTCTATATTAAAACCGTTCGCTTTTACAAGTTTCCCCCCTTACCCCAGCATCTCAAGCAGTTATCAATTTTTCACGTCTCCCTTGCCCTTACAAATCCAAAGACAAAAAGTCCCTCTGCCGCACTCTCCATCTCTCAACCGATTTTCCACTTTACCATTTTAATGCACTTCCTGCACAGCTGTCGTAGCGCATTCGAAATCCTATCGAACATCTTGAAAATCATAAATATCCAAATAAACCACGCTCTCTCTTTCTCTCCCTTCACCAATAAATCCCAAGATTTCAAAAACCACACGATACTTTATCGATCGAACGCTTACAAACTCGCCCACATCGGCGATCGGCGGAGATCGGTAGCACGTGATCCAGCGCGTTGCCAACAGATGGTGTGCGATGCACCTCCAGGCCCGTCTTTTACATTCCTTATCGAGTCCTCATCGGCGGCAAAAGAAGGTGGAGGGGGGGAGTCTCGACGGAGGTGCTTGGCCTTAGGCAGGGAAAGCTCTCCTCCGAAGGCTCTCCGCGCGCGCGCTCGCCATGGCCAGGCCTCCTCTTCTTTCCTTTCACCGACCAGCCGCAGCGGTCGTCCTCTCTCTCCTCTCCCCCTCCTCCTCTCCTCTATCAGCAGCAGCAGCTCCTCGATCGCGCTCTCGGTTTCCATCGCTCTCTTTCTCTTCCCCCCCCTTCCTTTCGCCGCGGTGTATTCCTTCTTTTTTTACTTATTCTCAACTCCTCTCGTTTTCGTGCGTGCCAAACTCACAGCAAGAGAGAGAGAGAAAGAAAGAAGCGATCGATCGGCCTCGAGAGGGACTTGAGCGCCTTGTATACGCCAGACCCACACACATGTACTCATTTGTACTTGAAGTTTTTCAACGATCCTGACTTATACGCGGGGGATTAGACATCGATTAAGCACCGAGAGATATCGATCTCTGCTCGGGGCCTGAAGCAGCTTTGAACAAATTTTGCGATATATGCATATATCACTAGTACGTTTTGATCGGTGCGATAAAAGTCGAACAAAAAAAAATAGGGAACAATAATGCGGTCGAACCAAAGTTCTTATAATTCCCGTCCACTTACGAGAGAAGCTGAGAAGTTTCAAGGAAACTCGCTTGTACATCGAAATTGAAAGAACGAATAGGGAATAGGACGAAAGAAGAAAAAAAAAAGACAAAGATCAGTCCTTAGTCAGCCGGGGGCATCCAGAGAAAGCATTTTTTCCCATCAGCCTCTCGTCCAGTCTCTCATTTCCATTTTCCCATCTAACGCCTATTAGCCGCGCGGAGCTTGCGCTGCAGGCCGGGGAGACAATCGAGAGAGGCATATCCTGCACACGTCTCCAATTTCCGCTCAATCATTCGCGTCATGCGCGCGCCGGGATTATAGTATGTGGGGGGGGGGAGGAGGAGAGGGCCCGGGCGCGCAAGTAGTAACGGCTGTTAGTCCGGCGAGCGCGCGTGTATATAGACACTTCCTACACGTGATGTGTCTGGGTGTGCATACACAAGCCGTCGCGCGTAACGGCAGGTCGCGCGTGGGCGCGCGGCGCTCGCAGCACACGCGTCGTTACGAGACGTTAGCCCGAGTGAAAATTAATGCCCTTATCCGAGCGCGCCCGGCTGTATAAGCCCGAGAAAGCGCTCGATCTCTGGGCTGCTGCTGCTGCACTTTCTCTCGCGCGTATATGTGTCTCTCCCCCCATGCGCGCTCTATACTTGCGCGCGCGCGCTTGTTATCGGCCTGTTTTTTTTTCTTCTTTCCTTGCTCGAATTAATCCTCGCTGCTTGTCTTACACGCGCTTAGGAGCTATACGCGAGCCTCGATCCTAAATTTATTTGAATAACCGAGGAGAGCGGGAATTTTTAAGCTCCCGGTGTGTGTTGCTACATTTGAGAGAGAGAGGATCCATCGATCATTATACGAACTTGCGACAAAGCCCAAAGGCGGTCAATTAAACGCTCATCGGCTGCGAAATATATATGCCATGCATATATGTGACGACGGAGAAGAAGGCCGGGCGGCAATAATTTTCGTCGGGTGATCCTTAAAAAAAAAGCCCAGGCTCTGAGGTCGCGGGTTAGAGAGAAACACGATTGCAAATTACATGTGGGTTTGTGAAACGCATGCCACACGCCGCCTCTCTTTCTACCCCAGGGCTATTGTAATGACGAGACACAGAGAAAGGTGTGTGCGATGAGGCTGTTCTAAAAAAAAAACGACTCACCTCCTTCCCGAGGAGCCCTCGTCCAACGTGGCAGGTTGCACAATAAGGCGCGCAGACGACGAGGGGATATCGATGGATAAGCGGCGGTGTAGCACTAGCAGGAGGATTAGAGAGAGAGAGAGAGAGAAAAAAAGTGCAGTCGTCACGGGGTGTCATAATGACGGCGGAAGAGCAGCGCCACTGTGAGCTTTCGCAACGGGCAATTAATTATAATTTCCTTGATAATGCGAAAGGGTCGCTTCTCTCTGTATGTGTGTGTATATACCTGCCTGACGTAATGGCGCATATAATTAATAGCCGTATGTAAATATAATATATGTACACGTATCCTCCTCAGTTCGTGTTTTTTCATTCCCCCCCTTCACTCTCTTATACAGAGCTTATACAGCGCGTGTGCGTGAAAGTTGCGTTAGACAAATTAGTTTGTCGATTCAGCCGTGATGCGCCCGAACTTATACACGTGACATAATACACCGACGAGAGGGGCTTTTGTCGCTCGTGGGATCGCCTTGGATGTACATGGAGAATCTAAATACTCAGGGAATCGGAAAAAGAAAGGAAAGGTGCCCACGTGAAAGTAAAATTGTTGAGCATTTAATTACCGATGGCTATAATACAGCTGTTGTAGTCGTAACTGATATTCTCTATCTATACAGCTCGGCGTCTACCGCACCGGAGTGCACTTACAACGGAGAGACAAAAGAGTCCGAGAGACAGCCAAGAGGTATAAAGCGAAGAGGGGAACGAAAAAAATTCCAGCTCGTAGCGGGGGGCCGGGGGGACCGGTGTACGCGCCGAGAGAGCGGGTCATTGCTACGGGCGGGCTCCGTATGGCAACGATGCGCGCCGAAGGTCAGCCTCGACACGAGAGAGAGAGAGAGAGAGCCGCGTAAAGCCGGTAGCCGGCTGTGAGACCCTCTCACTCGCTCGCCGCGCGTTTGAGAGATAGCCCCCGGTGAGTCTTTATAACGGACATGTGAAATTTTTAAGGGGGGGGGGATGAGGGTTGCGCAATTTTGATGGGGGGTAGGTACACCTGAGAGCGAAGTGGGCCAGGCTGTATCGTGAGCTCGAGATTCGAGGCGCGCACGTGATCGATTTGTCTTCGATCGGGTTATTTAACGATGACTTTTTTCGAGAGAGGTAATATCTTATGTTGTGGTCGGGAGTTATGAAATTATTGTTCTCAGGTGTCGATGTTAGGGTATGCATCGCTGGGTTTATTATCGAGCCTGAGATATATGAGTAAATACAGATATAAGTATTGTATAATTCGAAGTTCCGAGAGCTGTATACGTGAAATCCCAGCGATATTTATTCTTGACATTTTGAATTTTTTCTATTTCTTCTTTCGCGCGAATTTTAAACTCCAGTTATAACCACAATTATAATTCCGTTTAAAAGTTCATAATGAAGATACGAATCTTTTTCTTCGAATTGTTCAAAACGACCGACAACCACGTTTTAATAATATTAGCTATTTCATAATTCAGAAAATTGCCAAGCGTATACTTTGAATTTATGCAGCTGCAGCGTTTATATTCCAGCAGACCATTGCCACTAAATCTCAGCGTTTCTTATTCTCATTATCAAAGTACCTTGCGAAATCCATCACAAAACGAATGAGCTTTCGTTTGGACGAAGCAAATACGACACACTTCACAAAAAAAAAAAAAATTCATTATTTCAGCCAAACAAATAGTTCATCCTCCGGTTTAAAAAAGCCGCAAGCTGTATTAGTTTGCCAAATGAAAATCCCCTTTTTTTCGCAAACATTAATCGCACGCAATAACCCCTGGAGAGAGCAGCCTGTCACTGTCCACATGTGTGTGTCTATATAGCAACTTGTGCGACCGCACACGTGCCACGCGGCACACGTTGCTTATGAAATTCCGGGGCTGCAATTTCGGACGCCTCGCCCCGGCATATCGGATATATTTACGAGCTGCTGCTCCGCTGCAATTATTGCCGGAATCTAATTATCTTTCGCTTTGACAATCGGCCTGTCTTAATAGCCCCTTACAGCTATCTGTACTCTGTTTACACAACGAAGATGCACTCAGATGAACGTCTTTAAATAAATTTCAGTCCTTCGTGTTGATTACGTTTTTTTTTCAAAATTAGTGACGATCGTTTAAAAATCATTTCATCGACCGAAATGGATTTGCTGTTTTAAAAATAAAAGTATTTACTTTAAAGAAATTATTATAATTCCCTCAAAATGACGTCAGTAGTTTCCAGTTCTAAACGCACATATCAAGTGTTTTTTTTATTAAACAGCAGAATAACATGTTATTTTAATAAAAGTCTCGTATTAATCGTCAAATGACTAAGCAACGTTTTTTATCAACCATCGTACGCGCTTATCTGATCCGCTTAAAATTTCTCGAATTCTCCGTTTATTGCCACAAAATGCCAATTGGAAAACAAAAATTAAATGACCATAAGGTACGTTTAATGGCTATTTAAATTAAGTAACAAATTAACGAGCGTTACAACAACAAAAAATTCACTCTCTTATCGATCGATCAGCGGCACGCATTGCATAATTCTTTGGCGGAACTACAGCGCGGCGAACAATAGTATTATAGAAATTTTGCGCTTCCATCAAAACGCATAAACATAAAACAAAAGAGTTCGTTACGATAAGGATTATTATAGAAAAGAGAGAGAGAGAGAGAAAAAGGCGCATCCGTTGGGAAAGAGTCTTGACGTACTTTTAAGCCCGCGCAAGTAGATAAAGGCCGGATCCGGCAAGACGCGCGGATTAACAAACGTTGTGCACCAACATTTCTCTCTCTTCTGGTGCAACTTCTGCCGCATTTATATTGTGCATTCTCTTGAATATTCCAGGCGTATCTCGACTTCTTGACACATCAAACGCGCTTTTTTTTCGAATTTTCCTTTATTTATTAATCCAAGCCAGAGTCGCGTCGTTGGAAAGTGGAAAAATTTTCAAACGAGAAAATAACACGCCCGGAACTTTATTGTCCTCCCACGCGACGAAGCGTATATGTCCAACGTGACAATTCATAAGCTAAACTATTTCAACAAATAAAAAAGCAACAACGCGGCAGAATCTCGAGAAGAAAAACTTTGCTCAAAAGTCTTTAAAGGTGCCGAGACAAGCAAATCACACGCAAACATCCAACCCGACGAATCTACCAAGAAGTCTAGGGCATAAGAAAAGGGGAGGAGGGGATGATGCCCCGAATGATTTAGCGCATTCCTCTCGTCGCATCCCCGCAGCGAATTTCCATGGGCACGGGGGGGCGGCGCTGCAGCTCTCTCGGAATGCCCGGGCGCGGGGGCCTCAGAGCGGCGGCGCCGCCGCGGGACCCGATCGCTCTCCCGGCAGCTGTATACGCTTTGTGCGGAGTAGCAGCAGCTGCTGCCGGTGGTGGGCCCGGTGGTGGGGCTGCGAACGGCGGCGGTGCGGCTCGAATGGGCCCCGGTGGTGGTGGTAATATAAGTGCCCGGCGCACCGCTGGCCGCGGCCAGTCTTCGCTAAGCGGCATCTCTTCTCGCTAAGCCGATACACAGATACAATACGTAGACCGGCAAGCTTCGCGTCGATATTTACAGAGAGAGAGAGAGAGGCATATTTGTACGCGTAAATCTGGGAAGAGCATTGCTGCAGCCAACAAGCTCCAGCAGTGAACGCCAAGAGAGTTGTTGCCGAGCAAGCAGCTAAGAGCGAGGCACCTCCGCACTAGGAGGGCCCGCGAATTGGCCGGCAACACAGCCGCCAAAGGAAGATGCAGGGCCGCGGCCAGCTGCTCGTCATCTGCGCGCTCGCGCTCGCCCTCGTCGCTCGTGCCGGTGAGTTTTTTCTTTTCCTTTTTATTCGAACAAACTTTATTCGACTGACACCTAAAATTTATTTATCTCTATACCTATACTAACCAAGTGCAAACACAGACAGATACACACAGCCTATTGAAAGGATCTCGTTAGCCGCGCTGGAAAGCGGGAGAGAAAATTTTGTATTATCCAATCGAAACTCGTTCTCCCCCTCGTACACCTTAATCAAGCGTAATTATCAAAAAGCCCAATCAAGTCTACCAAGTATATATCACCGGGTGGTACATAAAAGCCGATTTCTTTTCCACCACACCCCGGAATCTCCGCAAAGCCTTGCAATATGTCGCTCTCTCTCTCTCTCTCTCTCTCTTGTGTGCGTTTTCGCTCGTTGAATTTTGCGCGTATATAGATTAAGTTGCGGGCTCGTTACGAAATTCAAATTAATAAAAGCCGGTTAGAGCGGAGAATAACGCTTCGGCTCCCTCGCTCGTTTATTTTCGACTTTCTATACAACGTCACTGCGGTTTAGCCTCTCTCGTTTGATTTCGCAGCGATAGGGAGCCCCCTCCTTCTGTGCGACGGAGCTGCTCTACCGAATTCACAATCGGATGGCTTATTCCTGGTATAAGCCTAAGTTCGGATTATTGCAAGCTGTTCGGTTCTTGAGACGAGAGTAAGGGGGGGAGGATAAAAAAGGGGTGTACAGTGGATTGATTGGCTTATGTAAGTTGAGGGAATGACGAAATAACGCGTGGCTATATTGACGAGGGTCGCGGCTGGCTAAGGGGGGGAGTGCGTTTTTGCGAGGGTGTTTCCTTTGAATGTCGCTTGGATCGGTTTTGGGTAATGGAAATGGTGTGCGTGCGCAGGATATAACGCGCAGGCGTAGCTTGGAACTTGATATTTTTAACGCGAACTAGGTGTAAAAGTGCGTTACGAAACTAACAAGGGGGGGCCTGGGGATAGTGGTGGGGGTGATTGGAAACTTTTTCATTTAAAAGGCGCTTTATTTATTTTCGCTGTAAAACTTGCGCGACGCCGTCGGCGAGACAAAGCTGCATAAAATTGAAATAATAGGCGGTTCTTGCTTTTCTATACCACGTAATACAGCGATTCCCGGTGACTGATTTAACTGCGCGGCTTTGGAAAGGAGTCGAAGGTATTTCTTTATTGCGACTGTTAAAGTCAGGAGGGGGGGAGGAGAAAAAAAGACCACAAATGGCTGTTACTTCATCGTTTTCAATCCTACAATTAGTTACTCGTCGAGTACATAAAATAACGCAATAAAAGTTATACAAAGAGAGAGAGAGAGAGAGAGAGAGAGAGAGAAGAAGAAGAGAAACGATCCTAGAAATCGATTAAAAAATTGGAGAAATCCACAATCGAGCGTCTTCGCGCGCGCGAGAGCTGCAGTTGGAAATGTATGTATAACGCAACGTAATAAACGCGCTGCCGCCGACGTGAAATCTTTACGTATAGATATACATTTGTTTACAAAGCCTTATTACAGTGTTGATATTTCAAATCGATTATTTTCTTGCGGCAACGCGGCCCCGACGATCCCGCGCGGCTATTAAATTTGAAATTACAGATTCCGAGCGCGCTGTGTACGGTAAAAGTTTTTCTTTTTTTTCCAACGTCGACTAAGCTTCACCGTCGCCGAGAGAAAGAGAGAAAAAAAATTATCGAGAAATCTGGTGTGACTTAACTAGTAATTACAAAATTTGAATGGATTAGCGTTGAAGATGAGTTAAAAGTACTTGATATGCAAAAGAAAAGGAGAAGCCGGCGTTAGAAGCGTTCGATAACCCGTTCTATAAAGAAATATATCCTCTGTAAAAGTTCTTTCGAAATTCTTCGTGGTGAAATGTTATTCTTAATGAGAAAGAAGAAAGTGTTTTCACTTTAATAAGAAAATGACTTTCTTTATCGAGGTTAATATTTTTTAAATTAATTCGACGATTTGCCGGCTTCCTTCTTTTTTTTTTTAATTTAAACATCGACTATTCGGAAATACAGAGTCGCGGGCTCGTTTAGTTTCTTAATGATATTTAAATGCTCCGCAAGAAGAAAATCGTTATTTTTTCAATCATCTAAGTTTATAATCAGACGACTCAAAGTATCGATCACCTTCTTTTTTTTATTTTAGAAAGCGCGTTGCATAATTATATACACAAAACAGCTTGACACTCGTTGCTGTACATTACCAATACTTATTTGCAACGTGCTTATAATAAACATTCATAAACGAAATAAAAAAATGAGTACAAACATCGCAACAATACGGACAGCTTACGAAACGAGCTTTAGTAGTGCAACAAAAAATATCAATACCGAGTAGACTTTATCGCTAAAAATAAAAATTAAGCAGCCGATCGCAAATTACTCTTATACGATCCTCCCCGGCGTTACAGGGGGGGGAGGGGGGGGGGTTGGCAGTAAATAATCGAAACTCGTCGCCGATCGTAAAAAGTTCCGAGAACAATGCGCGCAAGTGCAATATACTACAAACACGCATCGCGGCGACAAATCATTCAAGCTCGAGCTTAGATCAAACGAGCGAGAGGCTGGAGAATAAATGGCGGCGCTTGTACAGAGGAGCCAGGCTGAAAAATATAGAAGCGACAGTAAGCGTCGCGGATAGTAAGTCATGGCGTGTCAGTCAGACCGGTCGCGGCTCCTCGAGAAAGACCAAGAGACAGAGAGAGAGAGACACACACACGGAAAAGTTGCATAAGAGATTAGAGTGTGAAAGCCGCAGAGAGCGCGCGCAGTCTGCAAGCCTACACGTCTCCCCTGTTCTACATGTATATTTATATAGACGTACACGCGTATACGTATAAAAGCACGTCCCGGATGGCGAGGATAATGACGTCACTCGGCGACCGCAGAGAGCAACACGCCGCTCTCGCATCCTCTCTCCCCCTCTCGCTTTGCTGGCTCTGTCTGCGGCAGAGGAACAACTTTCCCTGCCGATGCCTGGTATACCGGCTATTATAGCCTCGAGAGAGCGCGATTCGAAAGAAATGGAAATCGAAGAAGGTTCCCCCCTCTGCACAGGCGCGCGCCTCCGCTTCTTCCCAGCGCGAAAGCGATACACGTGCGTGACTGCGCGCGACGAGCTCTCGTTGTTATGTGGAGCGCGGGATTGCGGTTCTCCTAGCTTCCTTTTTTTTTACCCCTCTTCCTTTTTTCCTCGCGACGGGCGACTCGTCTCTCGGTGCGTTTGCCTCTGCTAGCGCGGCTGTTACTACCGATCTCGGCTGTAGCTCGTTATGCGATTTCCGAGAGAGTTGCACTAATAGGCTCTATCTGATGGCTAATTATTGCGGCACTAGCTTTTACATTGATTGGCTTGCTATTACGTTAGGCTTGTTGTTGTTTGACTTGCAACGATGCGCCATAGGAAATTTTGAAAATAGCATAAAGAAGAAGGCGCGGTGGCGCTTTGTCCTCCAACAGAGTCGGCGTCGAGCAGCCGAGTGAAGCGACAAGACAAGGACGACAAGAAGGACGACAGCTTCGAGAGCGAGATCTGCAAGGACAAGGATGCGGGCGAGTGGTTCCGGCTGGTCGCCGGCGACGGGGACAGCTGCCGCGACGTCATCCAGTGCACGAGCTCGGGCCTCCAGGCGATCCGTTGCCCGGCCGGCCTCTACTTCGACATCGAGAAGCAGACCTGCGACTGGAAGGACTCGGTGAAGAACTGCAAGCTCAAGAACAAGGAGCGCAAGGTCAAGCCGAACCTCTACACCGAGGAGCCGGTCTGCTCCGAGGGCATGCTTGCCTGCGGCGACGGTCTCTGCATGGAACGCGGCCTCTTCTGCAACGGCGAGAAGGACTGCTCCGACGGGTCCGACGAGAACATCTGCGGTGAGTAGTCCTCCCTCCCTTCCCTCCTCCTAATATCCCCTGTAATCGCTATAACGAGCAAGAGGACCGCTCGCTGGTCCTTCGCCCCTGGCCCTTGCAGACATGGACAGCGACCCTAACCGCGCGCCAGCCTGCGACCCCACCGTCTGCGTACTGCCCGACTGCTTCTGCTCGGAGGACGGTACCCTCATCCCCGGCGACCTGCCGCTCAAGGACGTGCCCCAGATGATCACCATCACCTTCGACGACGCCATCAACAACAACAACATCGGCCTCTACAAGGAGATCTTCAACGGCAAGCGCAAGAACCCCAACGGCTGCGACATCAAGGCTACGTTCTTCGTATCGCACAAGTACACCAACTACTCGGCCGTCCAGGAGATGCACAGGAAGGGACACGAGATCGCCGTGCACTCGATTTCGTAAGTTTTTTATAGCCTTATTGACACATACGTATATTGGTACATACATACGCAGGCTTTTGCGAACTGACGGTTAAAAACTTAATTGCCCTGTTCTTGGCGCTCGAGCATACCACAAGGAAGCAGAGAGCGAAACGCGGGTTTCATTTTTAAAAACACGATCTTCACGCGCGACACTTTCGCATTTTGCCTTATACACGGGGCTCTATCGCTTCCGCCTGCGTACCATTGAACTTTGCTTCGAATAACACGGAGATACTAGGAGTATCGACACGTTTGAAGAAAAAATAAAAGAAGAAGAATATTAAACGCCTACATAACCACCGGCTTCTAGAGAAATACCTCTCTCGGCTTAATTTCCCCGTGTCGCGCTGCGGCTCGTATTAAACAATCGCATACGTTTAAGCGTCTAATGACTATTCATAGAGCCGATCGTTTAATTCCTCCTCCCTCCCCGTTCCGCCTACAAATTTTGCGATCGGCCGAGCGGCTAATTTGAGCGATTCCAGGTATAATGTGCGCGGAGTCGAATAATAAAGGGACATTGCTCAATTGACAAACGCCGACATGTTCTACGGGGCCTCTCCTCCCATCCATCATTCGCGAATGAATTAATCCCCGCACACACCTGTGAAGTGTCTCTCTGATATTCCTTAGCTATCGGCTTCTACGCGAACATTGGGGGGAGGGGGGGATATATGAAAGTGACGCGGAGCGCAGCACAGGGGAACGGAGGGGGGGGAGTCGATGATGTATGTCAGCATTGAATTCCTATGTAAATCTTCTAGTTGGCGCGATTAATTCGTCTTACCAAACTTTCTCCGAACGCAGGTTCTGCGTGATCGCGCGCAAAAGCCTCGCGAGGGTTAGGTAACGCGGAGTAGCAACTGCTACCGCTGCTGTCTCTTTCTCTCTGTCTTTACGGGAAGAAATAAAAAAAGCCATGGTATGCGCTTGTTTTCTTTTCTCTCTCGCGCGATATAGGCACAACGACGACGAGAGGTTCTGGTCCGACGCGACCGTCGACGACTGGGCCAAGGAAATGGCCGGCATGAGGATCATCGCCGAGAAGTACGCGAATCTCACGGACAACAGCGTCGTCGGTGTGCGCGCCCCTTACCTCCGGGTCGGCGGCAACAATCAGTTCACCATGATGGAGGAGCAGGCCTTCCTCTACGACTCCACCATAACCGCCGCCCTCAACAATCCCCCTCTATGGCCGTACACCATGTACTTCAGGATGCCGCATCGCTGCCACGGCAATCTGCAGAAGTGCCCGACCAGGTGAGTCGACGATTATATATACGGATGGTTAACGCGCGTTGGCGAAAATTATGAATTTTAAAACAGAAGATGTATGCGCGTGTCATCACGCGCGTCTTTACAATTCTCCTATTACGAAATTGCTTTTGCTTGATCGGCGACGTTGCAACACGGACCCCCCGTGTGTGTTTATAAATAAAAGAAGAAAAAATAAACGCGCGATAATGCTCGAGCACGGGGATTACAATGGGAACGCGGTGTTCATTATAAATTCATAGTCTATTCGTGGTCGTAAAGCTATGAAAAAACGATTTTAACACTTGTGAAAGCGTTTGATTATTATTGCTCACGCGTCGGCCTAATATAAAGTGTAGTGCGATTCCGGGAAAAGATCAGGCAGCAGAGAGAGAAAGAGAGACAAAACCCGACCGTGTGTTTCAGGTCGCACGCCGTGTGGGAAATGGTAATGAACGAGCTGGACCGTCGCGAGGACCCGGAGAACGACGAGTACCTGCCCGGCTGCGCCATGGTCGACTCGTGCTCGAACATCCTGACCGGCGACCAGTTCTACAACTTCCTGACGCACAACTTCAACCGGCACTACGAGCAGAACCGGGCGCCGCTCGGCCTCTACTTCCACGCGGCCTGGCTCAAGAACAATCCCGAGTTCCTCGACGCCTTCCTCTACTGGATCGACGAGATTCTCAAGGACCACAACGACGTTTACTTCACGACGATGACCCAGGTGATCCAGTGGATCCAGAACCCGCGCACCATCACCGAGTCGAAAAACTTTGAGCCATGGAGGGAGAAGTGCGTGGTCGAGGGACCCCCGGCCTGTTGGGTGCCCCATTCCTGCAAGCTCACCTCCAAGGAGGTTCCCGGGGAGACGATCAATCTCCAGACCTGCGTGCGCTGCCCCAACAACTACCCCTGGATCACCGATCCCACCGGAGACGGATTTTATTAAACGTAATAACCGCCCCCTACCCCCCACGCCCCCCCCTGGCAATAACACAAGCTTGATGCCAATTTTCGGAAACGCGAATAACACGCGACCAACCACCTCATCGGCCACTCGTTGATACATCGTCTAACGATCGAGGGAGCTCGATCTCCCCCACCCCAAGCCCCCCCTAGCGCACAAGAGCGATCATGCATTCTCCTTATTTAATACGCGCGATTTTTATCGATACGCGTCGGTTCGACGCCTTTTTTCTTTTACGTCCTCGTTCTGGATGTACGAGAGACGATAAACGAGAGTCGGGAGAGAGGAATTCTTTCTTTCCAGAACGATCTACCAATGGCGATTCGAAACGATCTGAATTCTGCCCCCACCCCCTTTTTTCTCTTAATAATTAATTAATTATTATTATTTTTAATTCATCTTCCCCCGAGACAATCAAATTATTTAAATGAGAGAAGAGAGAGCTGATGAGCGAGCCGAACAAGAAAATGGCGGACTGTTGCGCGAAGACAAAATGTCCGCAAGTGAGACTCTGTTAATGTAATATATATAGATATGCGTACGTAATTTTTTTTTCTTACTCCTATCGTGTTTGTTTTCTTTATCTTCTTTTTTTTACTTTTTTTTTAACTCTTGTCCAATTCACTTATTTTTTTACATCACTCTACCATTGTCTTCGACTTGAAAATTCTTTTTTGACCATTATGTGAAATTTCCATTTGTATTCTATATGTGTATGTGTATCTTCGCTGTTTTTCCCCATTTTTTTTCTATTTCATTGTTATAATGTATACTTTTATCCCCGGCTGTACTGGCCAATTTACGATTGACCAAACTGTAGAACAAAATAAAAAACAAATTTATTGTGTGTGTATATTATGATGCTAATAACAGTACATGCTGTTTTCAAGACAAAAAAAATCAACAATAAAAGACTTTTTGAAACTAATCACTAGTTGCATTTAAAATCCAACCACCTGACCTAAAACACTGCCAAATGCTTTTAGCTTTTAATCCACAAATCATAAATTCGATTAAAAAAAAAAGGATATATCGAATGAATTGGAATTTAAAAAAAATCACCTTAATTATACATGCCTTTTTCCTTGTGCTTGACGAAAACCAGTTTTTCAATCGAATATTCAATAAAGGTTTCAACAATTTTGTACGTGCAGATCAACTTTTATAATCACGAATATTTCGCAGGCCTCGAGAAGAACAAAAATAATTCGATAACGTTCTATTAATTTTAAATTGACTTATTGCATTGATTGACTTGACACAATTATCATTTCACAATTTATTCGGTTTTAAAAGTGTCCGGGCTTACGTAACGTCAACGATTTTTCGGAAAATACGTTATAAAATTTGATATCTTTATAAACTGGCGAGAATTATTACACTAATGTATTGCTAACCGAAACAATATCCATGAATAAAGTTGCATTTTGAAATACAGGACATTAACACGTTGTCCTTGCCAAAAACCCGAAAAAAACCAAAAAAAAATCGATAAAAGAAAATATATACGCGAATGCTCGGTATTAAGATCAAGGTCGAGTATCGCGATCCTACGAATACGTAAGTATCGCGTATATAAATTTTAAAGTAGTTTCTCTGTAGTTTTTAAAACTGTCAGTAAAGAAAGATGGATAAGCCGTTGAGAGGCTCAATAACGCGTTTTTTAAGTGGCGAAGAGTCAAAAGGACGAGAGAAAGTAAATAGATTCCATAGAAAAAAAAGAAAACTCAAACGAAACAGTTTGAATAATTATATCATGAATATGAAAGTAAGTTTTATTGTATTTTAACAACAGTACTTAAACGATAAATCACCTGTTACCTATTTAAACAAACTAGTTTTCGAAGCAAGGCTATAAAATTTTGTAGGTCTTGTTAAACGAGACCAAAGGCTTCATCGTAAATACACCATTCGCGTGTCTGTAAAACAAAAGTAATCGCGCATGTAAACTAATTTATTACGAAATCATCCGAAATTCTCTATATTAACTCGCTCGCATAAATATGCATTCGAAGCCCATAAAAAAAAAAACGAGAGGCAACGTAAAAACCCGACTGAAATCCTTAAAGGAAAGAAAGAAGGAGAGAGAGAGAAAAAAACGCCACGCCAAGCACGCAAAATTCCAAAGTCTCCCCCCCGCCTCTCTTAAGCTCAATTAAATCGTAATCAATATCTCCTAAGAAAATTTTAATTCCCCCTCGCCGAACTCTAATTGCTCGCCTCGCAGGAATCCCAAAGCCGCGCGCCGAGGATGAAGAAAAAGAGGGGGAGAAAAAAAATCTCAAAAACTCCGAAGCGGAGGCGAATTGCAAAACTTGAGGCCGCGCGCGCGCGCGCGAGGCTTAGCGAAAGTGATCGCGAGTGAGCCGAGGTGACGGCGCTCTCCGTGGGGAGAGATGTAAAAATTGCTCGCTCGTGCGGATGGGGCCTCATTCGCTGATAGGGGGGGGGGGAAGGGGGATGGGCGACGGGTTGTATTGAGAGAGAAAAATAAAGAAAGGAGTCGAGAGGAGAGAGAGAGAGAGAGATAAGCCACACGGTAATGACAGCCGGTTATTTTGTGCGGCGCCGAAAAATTTTTCTACCCAGGAATGCCATCGCGCGCTCGCTCTCGTCCCATGACTCCGTTGCTGATCTTTTATCGGGATTTTATTTTCTTGCGGCTATTGTTTTGCGCGGAGAGCGAGACGCTGCGAGCTTATTGTATTGCTTCTCAAATTGTGGGTTCGTTGAATTTGGACTGGGGTCGTCGGGGCCTCTACTATACGCTGAGTTTTGATCTTTCTTTTAAAATTTTTATGTCTACTTTTAAGGACGAGTAGGTAATCGTTATTGAAGAGCAGCGTAATAGGATAAACCTGATTTCTGATCGGGTAAATTACGAAAGTTTCAAAATTACGATTAATACCTATTTTGAAAAAAAAGAAGAAGAAGAGATCGTGTCGAAATACAAAATTTGGAACGTTACATAAAAAAAGCCGCAAGGCGCAATGTTATAGTGAAGTAACATTATCACTTTTTCGATGACACAGGGTCAACACGATATTTTGAAAATAAAAAAAACAAGCATCTCCAGAGAGAGAGAGAGAGAAAGAGAAAACATTAAATTTTCGAACGTTATGCTAATTATACTTGCAGAGAAAGAGAGGCCTGAAATAGGTTAAGCTCAAAAACTATAACTGCCGAGGTAATCTTCGAAAGATTACGAAAGTCGAAAAAAAAATTTACAAAAATATATAATTCAAAACGCGGTAAATAACGAAAAAAAAGAATCTTAGCAAAGTCGATTCCAGCCCCCTCAAACTCTTATTCGGCTTCAATCTGAATTTGATCCTTTTCAAGCAAACCTCCCGATATCTACCCGCGCGGCATTTCGGACGCCGAAGAATCGAAATAAAAGAAAGAAAGAAAAAGAGAGGAGGGGAAGGAGAGTCTCGAGTGCAGAAAGCCAACTCGGCCGTTCTCAAGTCTCTTGCGGCGACGTCTCGAATATAGCCTCGTCGCGCGGCGGCGACTGCGGCCGCGCGATTGCATTCCGATGTCTCCCGAGAGCGGCTTTCTTTGCCAGGCACCATTTCCATGCCATTAGGGAATATCTGCCACGTCTTCCTTTTTTCCCCCGTCCACCTCCTCCTGCTTCTAGCGGACGTTCTCGGGCCTCGAAAGTGGCCGCATTAACGCCCCTCCCTCCCTCCCCCACCCCCCCAACCCCTCTACACAGAGCGCGCGCGTTTTCATTTTCATTTCGCTCTCGGGGATCGCTTTATTAAGAGCTAAGAGCTTATCGCGCGAAAAGGCGCTTTTTTTCTCTTTCTTTTATATTTCGATTCATCACCAGGCTGGATCTTTTTTTCATTTATTTCTTTATTCCTCTTTTTTTTTTTTCTTTTTTCTTCTTTTGCACTAGGTTTTTCGGTCGCTCGAATAAATTCTTTGGCTGGGATGTTTGGAGTGGCTTACTTTACAATACTCAGATATAATCCATATCGAGCTTAATAAACGTACCAAAAAATAAGCGTATACACTTGAATTTTCTATTTTCTCGTTCGAACAACCAAAGCCAGAAAAAACACAAATAAACAGATAACAAGCATCGGTTTATAGAAAGCAACGAGAAATGTAAAGACGGTTGTCAAGTGTCATTTCTCATCAAATTAAAAGTCCTCATCGATGGCAGCCTAATAACAAGCCGTTAAATAGTAATACACAGCCTCTCTCTCTCTCAACAAGAGAGCAGCTGGGGCTGGCTTACGAAGCCAATAATTCAAAGCTGTTTATCCGTTGCTCAAGTGCGTCCGGCCGTGTCTGTTTACGAATAACTGGCCGAGAGAGTATGTATAGTCTCGGTGGCGCATGCAGAGAGAGAGAGAGAGAGAGAGAGAGAGAGAGGCCCACGGTAGCTGAGTCACGCCAGGGAGCGTCATCGTCCCTAATAGACCGGGAATGTTGTTGACAGCCTTAGCCGATGCCCTCCTCCTCCTCCTCCTCCTCCTCAACAGGTTACCTCTTATTTAGCAACGATTTCCTGTTCGGCCATCCCTCTCTCCCATATACTTCGCACTCTCCTTTTTTTCTTCTTCTCTCGCAACGTCGTCGACATGTAAAAATTCGCGGGGGTTTTCGTAAAACGCAATCGATTAAGATCACGAAACTCTGTATACCCCTGCCCCTCTCCCCTTCTCACTCTACCTAACAGACGAGTTATAATCGGCGGCAAGTTGCGACTTTAGGAATCCAGCTGCAGCTGCTCATGGTGACGCGTGGGTGGACCGAGGTGCGGGCGTACAAGAGCGCGCCCACCTCCGCTGCGAACTCTCTCGCGCCTTTGTTCGCCGGGCAAAACAATGACGGATGCTTTCATAATGGCCGGCGCGCTTTCAGCGCTTTTTTTCGAAGCCGAGAGACGAGCTTTTCTTTGCTCTCTCTCTCTCTCTTTCTTTCTTTATTGGTCGAAAGAAACGCGGAAACGGATCGCGCTTGATTGAAATTGTCGATGATGAAATGTTCCAAGCGCTTGGTGAAAGTCGCACCGATTACGCTTATTGCTGGAAGAAGAAGAAGAGCGTTGCTTTGCCCCGGAGCGCGTAGATTGACATCTATCAGAAATTTACCTATAGAGAGAGAAACGAGACGAGAGTCGCGATACGAAGGATTCGAGGAATACACGGTGGCAGGCGGGTTCGGGGAACTATATACGAGGCGGCTCTCCTATATCCGACCGAGCGATCGTTAAATATGGATTTTTACAAAACGACCGTTTAGCTTATCGCTGCCGGTGAGGGTGCGGGGGTATACCACGAAACGCGATAATTACGATGCTCTCTCGCTCGAGTGCAATCAAAAGAGAAAGAACGTCGCGTTTCTCATTGGAACATTAGTGTCTCGCAATCCTTTTCCCGAATTCGATGGAAAATAATACCCCGCCTCGTTTCGCTAAACAAACAAGAGAATAAAAAAAGAACAGGAGCGAAGAAGGAAGCGCACACAGAACGCGCCCGTAATATCGGGGTTTCGCTTCCTGCGAGTTGCATGTAACGACTGTATACACATACACACAATTGTCGTAACAGTCTTTGGTGAAAACGCCAATGCTCTCGGGCCGCTAGAGAACGAACGAGCGATTATTCAAAAGCCAGTGGGTGGTTAATTTTGCCTGCTCCTCCTCCCACAGAGCGCAATAGCATAAAGCTCTCTCGGAGGTTACGCGAAAATGTCGTGTAACACCCGTAGCTCTCCCGCCGCGCGTAATGTGCCATTTCTTTTTCCAGCGAAATTATATCGCACTTGCTGATGTGTACCTTGTTTAATCGGCAATTGTCGCGTTTTTTTTTTTAGAACGAAGTTCTTTATGTCGCGTGATGGGGGGGCTGGAAAATTAAAACCGACAGATTTTTTACCATTAGTCATAAAACTATAGTTCGTTTCCAAACTAAATGTTTCGTCCATTGAAAGACTGTTTTGAAAACGAACGTATCGATACACGGAGCGCACAGTGGCTCAGGCGGCTAGGCGTCGGACTCGCACCCGGGAGACCGTGGGTTCGCATTCCGCTTGGGTCATTCTGATTTGCGTCTCTAATTGATGGCGAAATAGCTTTAAAAAAGCTCAAAAAAGCCAAGGCCTTTTTTAAGGGCTTTTGAAAGATTTACATCGCAGGCGGTTAACGAAATTTCGTCGACACGTTGACACTGCGTCTTGGACGCTCCGTCGGCTGCTGCTGCGAAATATAAAAATTTTTTGTTTTCTTTTTTTCTTTAACAATATTTAAAAAATAAATTGTTTATGCAGTGTCTCATAAGTTGCGACATCGTCTCATAGATGGGCCCTTTACCTTATGTATACTGATCATCACACAACGAGCGTACACACCGAGAGATCGAATTCTCTTTTCTTAACGTAACCGAAACTGACACATATCAGAATAGGCGGCTTCTTAACTGGAAAGAATTAGACAAATTAAATATCGTGTGTATGTACAAGGGCTAAAATTAATTAAAGAAAAAAGGGGGAAGGGTGAAATTGCCTTTTGTCGAAAGCGGAGCTGAGCGAAGCGAAAGCTGTCGGAAACAAATTTATAGCTTTCGTTCGGTGCTACGATTCACGCCTATGTATCCTATGCTCTCAACAACTTTACAATACTCTTTTTTTTAACGCGTTTGAATACTTATTTTCAATTCTGATTAGGCTAGGACTTTACCGTTTCTGCGCAGGAAACGGTAAAGTCCTGGTGTCATTGTAGTTCTGACTTTACCGTTTCTACGCAGGAAACGGTAAAGTCCTGGTGTCATTGAAGTTCTGACTTTACCGTTTCTGCGCAGGAAACGGTAAAGTCCTGG